>WNWU01000035.1:9403696-9698789 GCA_012654045.1 Ptyas mucosa
CTATACTATACTATACTATACTATACTATACTATACTATACTATACTATAAATACTATACTATATAATACTATACTATACTATACTATAAATACTATACTATATAATACTATACTATACTATACTATACTATACTATACTATACTATACACTATACACTATACTATACAGTATATATCAGGGGATGTCTTATTTTGGGGGGAAACAGGGTAGTATAGTATACTATACTACCCTGTTTCCCCCCAAAATAAGACATCCCCTGATAATAAGCCCAATCGGGCTTTTGAGCGCATGGCAATAAGACCGAGCGCTTTTTTCAAGGTTCAAAAAAATATAAGACAGGGTCTTATTTTAGGGGAAACATGTATACTATGTTGTTGTTGTTAGTTGCAAAGTTGTGTCCAACCCATCACGACCCCATGGACAACGTTCTTCCAGGCCTTCCTGTCCTCTACCATCACCCGGGGACCATTTAAGCTCACGCCTATTGCTTCAGTGACTCCATCCAGCCGCCTCATTCTCTGCTGTCCCCTTCGTCTTTTGCCCTCAATCTTTCCCAGCATTAGGCTCTTCTCCTGTGAGTCCTTCCTTCTCATTAAGTAGCCAAAGTATTTGAGTTTCATCTTCAGGATCTGGCCTTCTAAAGAGCAGTTAGGGGCTGATCTCTTCTAGGACTGACTGGTTTGATTGCCTTGCAGTCCAAGGGACTCGCAGGAGTCTTCTCCAGCACCAGAGTTCAAAGGTCTCAATTCTTTGGTGCTCAGCCTTTCTTATGGTCCAACTTTCACAGCCATACATTGCAACTGCGAAAACCATAGCCTTGACTATACACACTTTTGTTGGCAGGGTGTACTATACTATAGGTAACATCATCAGTGAAAGTATGAGATTTACTTCCTGTTTATATACAGCAGTTTATCCTGCCAGTCTTGATAATTCTGTAATTAGGCTATTATTTTCTGCATGTTTGTCTAGTATCAATCCCTGCTTATCTGGGTGTTGCTTGCTTAGGAAAGTAGTTTGACGGTCCCCTGTAGAGTCAAGAGATGCAACTTTGGATTTGGTGTGTCCTATCAAGCCCAACATTTTGTAAGTGGCTGTGTCTACAGTAGACCTGCCTTTAAGGGGGAGAAATTGAGCCATAAGCTTAGCAAGCCTAATGCATCTCTCTTGTTTCTTAACTCCATCCAGCCTTCCAAAACCTGAACTCTGGTGTTGCATGAAAAGAGCTATGGTGGTGCAGGGATTAGAATGCATTATTGCAGGCTAACTCACTGCCCACTGCCAGGAATTTGATCCTGACCAGCTGAAGGTTGACTCAGCTTTCCATCCTTCCCAGGTTGGTAAAATGAGGACCCAGATTGTTGGGGGACAATGTGCAAAATATTGTAAACCACTCAGTGCTATAAAGTAATATGGAACAGTTTATAAGTCTATTGCTATTTGGGTTACCAAAAGTAACAAATAGTGTGCTGAAGCCACATTTATGGCATTTCTATGCTAAACCATTAGCCGGTTTGTTTCATCTTGGTTAAAGCACTATGTGAAAGCCACTGTAGTTCATAAGCCATAGTGTAAGAAAGTATTTTTCAAACTTGACAACTTGAAGATGTATGGACTTCAACTCCCAGAATTCTGGGAGTTGAAGCCACACATCTTCAAATTGCCAAGTTTGAGAAACATTGGTCTAGGATTAACACTAGGTATAAACAGAGTCTAATACCATAGTAAAGGATCCATTTTTAAAACCTTGGATTAAGGACTGAGCATATATGTTTGGGTTTGTACTTCCCACTAAGTGAAAAAGAAAGAAACGAAGCTGCATTTTAACATAGGAAGAAGCCATTGCTTTACCCTTGCTTGGGAATCAGTTCCCCAAATTTTGGCCAAAATAGTCATGATAAGAGGAAACTATAATGCTTAGATATTGCATAGAAAATACTGCCAGGAAGAAGCAAAACACTTCAAGAGGATCAATTAGTGCTTTGTGGTTTTTATTAATTTTGGACACACACATGCAGACATTCATTTGACAGATATCTGTGCTAAGTTAAAACAACAACTTGAATCTTAGAACGACTGCATTCCAAAGGCCAGTATCACTTCTTATTCATCTTTGGTTCCTCAAGATTCATACACAGAAGCGATCAAAGTGAATTTTAAAAAGCCTTGAGGGTGTCATGGGACATTTAAACCCCATTATGTGCCAGTATAAGCTTGGCTTATAGTGATGTGGTTAAAACCTTCGGCAGGTCTAGTTTATAGATGGGTGGACTAATTGAGGAACTTCGTTTGAAGGACCACCTTCTAAAACCTAGCGCCCTCTGGATTTGTGAGACTCTTCCCAGATTTCCCAACTTACAAAGCAATTGGAGTCCAGAATAGAAGCCCAGCACAACTGGAACACATCAGCTGAGGAAAGCTGCCATAGGAAGAAAGACAGCCAAGCATCTGAAAGGGTTACCTATTTGGGCATGTGTACCCAAGCCATTAGTCCATGACATGGGATGACTTTCTTGCTCACCCAACAGTTTCTTGGTAGATCTTATTCCTCTCATAAAGGACCTTGGGAGTTAGTTTCTAGTTAGTGACTTACCAATGTTTTCTCCTCAACCAGCATTTTAGTCACAGCACAGGCCAATCCACCAAGGACTTTTAGACACTGAGCCTTCAGGTATCAGAGAAAGTCCTTTGTATATTCTGCTGGCATGAATAATGGTGGAAAATTCCTAGGCTTTGTTCTTCATTGAAGGCAACTTTTCCCAATGTGGACCCTGCCTAGAATGGTACAAGGTAATTGGTTAAACAGCCTCAAATACGTACCCTGATATATAGGGAAAGAAAGAGGATAGAATGGACAGGTAGGTCCAAAGGGGAGAAATATCTCAAGTGTCCCATAAAATCATTTTCTTTGCCTCAGCTCAGTGCAAATACCTCTACAAGCAGCAAGACTTATGGGAAATAGATCCCAAACTTCTAGGACTGCCAGGGAACCTTTGTCTAATCAACACACTTTTTAAAAACAACATTGCATAGGGGAGTTCCTTGCTTGGATCCTAAATGGAGGCTGGGATGCTCCACTTTGAGATTTTACTCTGAAGAAGCAGCTGTCCTCTCCACTACAGCTCACTGGTCTGCTGATGGATCTTCTTCCTAGGTGGACTCTGAAGAATAACTGGTAGCAAAGTTTCGGTGCACAAGTGGTCCTAACATCACCTCCTCCTCTGAGCTTCCAGGAGATGAATGGTGGAATGGCACCACCTGCGGTGGAGAGAACCCACATTGATCTGGCTGCTCTTCACTGTATGGAGGGGGGGTCAGTAACATAAGGAGGTGGTGTGCCCAAAAAAGAGGAAAGGTCAAACTCTTCCAAGTGAGTCAGTCTTGGATTCCAGAGGTTGAGCAAATCAGGGTGCCAAACGGGCCTCTGTTGATGCCAGTGCTTTTTCTTCCAGTAACGAAAGATGCTCCAGAGGGTGACGCTAGCCAGCAACCCAGCAAAAGCCAACAGCCCAGCCCAGCCTGGAAAGACAGGAGAAGCCCATCAGGGCATTTGCACTTTGGGTACAGGTAGTCTCAGTTTATGATCATAATTGAGCCCCAAATTTCTGTCACTAAGAAAAATATTTGTTAAGTGAGTTTTGCCCCATTTAACAGCCTTTCTTGCCACAGTTGTTAGGTGAATCACTGCAGTTAAGTTGGGAACCCGTTTGTTAAGTGAATCAGGCTTCCCCATTGACTTTGCTTGTCAGAAGGTTGCAAAATGCAGATGACTCTGGGACACTGCAACCTTTATAAATAAATATGACTGAGTTGCTAGGCATCCAAATTTTGATCACATGACCATGGGGATGCTGCTGTAAAAGTGTGAAAAATGCTCATAAGTCCCTTTTTTCAATGCCATTGGAACAATCTCTAAACAAACTGTTATAAGTTGAGGACTACCTATAGTGAGGTGGGGGGCATATTAATTAAAATACATAAATTGCTCAGATGTATGAAAAGGGAGACATCGGAAACTAAATTACCTTTCTTTTAAAGTTTATTCTCTTTGCCTTGTTTTACTTTTTGATGCTTAAATGATGTTAAACTTGTTTCATTAACATGTACGCGAAACACACACACACCCCTATACATATATCATTTGAAGGTATTGAAAAATAGACTGGACAATCATTTGACCAGGATGGTATAAGGCAGTGATGGCTAACCTTTTGCTGTCGCGTGCCAAAAGCAGGGGAAAGCGGGGGAGGGGGGTCGCGTGCGTGCATTCCCACACCCATAATTTAATGCCCCCCCCCGCACCCTGCGCATGTGCGTGCGACCCCCCCGCTCCCGCTTTGGGCACACGACAGCAAAAAGGTTACCGGTGGGCCCAGTAGGCCTGTTTTTCGTCCTCCCCAGGCTCCAGAGGCTTTCTTGGAGCCTGGGGAGGGCGAAAACGGCCTTCCCCACCCCCACGGAGGCCCTCTGGAGGCCAGAAATGGCCCGTTTCCTGACTTCTGGTGAGCCCAGAAGGCCTGAAAATTAGCTGAGCCAGGGCACTGCTCACATGTCCACAGATATGGCTCTGTGTGCCACCTGTGGCACGCGTGCCATAGGTTCGCCATCACGGGTATAAGGTCTCCTGCCTTGGGCAGGAGGTTGGATTAGAAGACCTCCAAGCTACGGAATCTTTCCTAATATAAGAAATACCTTGAAGTATGCTTTTCCTTCCTTCTTTCTTTTCTGATGTTTCACTTTGAATGAAAAAGCCTAATACTCATAAGGTTCATGACACTGATTATCCTAAACCATGGCTGATCATGATAGAATATCCACTTCCTTCCCTTCTTCATTACATCCAATACCTTAAGATATCTGAATAATGGAATGTTAGGAATTTAAGGTTATATAAATATCACTGTATTAAAATACAATGTATGGTATTACAAATAGTCCTTGACTTAAAACAGTTTGTTTAATAACTGTTCAAAGTACTAAAAAAAGTGAGTACTGAAAAAAGTGACTTATGACCGTTTTTCACACAAACTGTTGCAGTATTCCGTAGTCATACGCAGATGGCTAGTTTTTCTTTTTCTTTCTTTTTCTTTTTCCCCTAATTACTTGCATAGGGATTATTCTTTATTTTGTTTATTTATGTTGTTTGCATTTTTTGTCATGGATTGCACCAGTGAGGCTAAACCAATTTCATTGTATACATGATGTGCAATGACAATAAAGGCTATACTATACTAGTCAAATGTTCAAAATTCGGATGCTTGGCAACTGGTTCATTTTCATTACCATTGCTGTGTCCCAAGGTCACGTGATCCCCTTTTGCTATCTTTTGACAAGCAAAGTCAACGGGGAAGCCAGATTCACTTAACAACGAGGTTACTAACTTAACAACCGCAGTGATTCATTTAACAACTGTGGCAAGAAAGATCATAAAATGGGGCAAAATTCACTTAACAAATGTCTCATTTAGCAACAGAAATGCTCGGCTCAATTGCAAGTGGAGGACTACCTATATATCTATATTAGTATATAATTTATACTAAATCAATAAAAAGGGGGAAATGTTTCATTGCTCTTCCTTCTCTCAATATGGCTGTTTGATTGATCCTGTCTTCAGTTCCTTCCCTACAGATGATCCCTTTCTCATGGCTGATTTTGCCTGTGGGGTAAGTTATTTTCAACACAGAAGGAGCTGGTGAGATCTTTTGCCATAAGAAATGTATTTAAAAATTCCTGGGAAGAGATACTGAAGTAAGGACAGCTATGCAAAAAGCAGAGCAGATGACCATGGCAAAATAAAGAGCTTGTGAGTAGACCGACTCTTTATAATTCCTGTCCGGACAAGGACAGGACTGAGTGCTCCAGACACTTGCTTCTCATGAGGACATCACAAGTCAGCAGCCTCTAGTGGGTTTAGAACTCTGGAAGATGAGGAAATCACCATCTCAAGCCATGATCAACATCTTTAAGGAAACTAGTTTTTGTCTGCTTCCTTGTCCATATGCTCAATATCCTGGTTACTGACTCAAACATCAAGATCAGAACTAAAACTTTACTCCACTTTACCAAGGGCCTATCTCGATGACGGACTTTGGAGTCCGGAGAGATGGTATGACGCAAAGAAGGGTCTGTGGAGCTTTTTGGTGAAGTGTTTTAATAAGATTTTAAGGGATCCGGGGAGGGGGGTTTGTAATAATTTTTTAAGGGGAATTGAGAAGACGACCGATGGGGATGGGGGGGGGTCATCCTCCATGGTCAGAGCCTAGCCCGGCATGGGGTAACGGTTTGGGGGGTGCAGAACGAGGGATTGGAGGGGGGACGGAGGATCATACTTATGAGGGTTGCACCATCAGCACGGTAGTTGGGAGGGGCAGATATGGCGGGAGCAGGAGACCACATCATGTGTCGGGGGCGCGCACTCGCTATTTGAGAGCGATTGCTCGCCCCGGTCTCCAAAGCTCCACTCGGACACTAGGTAGCACAGATACTCAGGATCTGGGCCTTCGGCTGATGCTGTGCAATGCCAGGTCCGTGGTAAATAAGGCCCCCCTCATCTGTGATCTTATAAAGGAGGGGGGAGCGGACCTGGCAGGTATTACGGAAACCTGGCTGGGTCCAGAGGGAGGGGTCCCTCTGGTTGAGATGTGCCCACCAGGTTTCAGAGCTTTCCATCAGCCAAGGGCCCAGGGGAGGGGCGGGGGGGTGGCGGTTATTATTAACGAAGATCTAGGTCCGAGGGAGACCACTGTGCCACAGATTGCCGGATGTGAGTCCCTCCTTATGAAATGGGGTCATGGGGTTCAGTTGGGCTTGCTGCTCACGTACCTGGCTCCCTGCCACGTGGCAACAGCCCTGCCCGAGCTACTCGACGTGATAGCCACGGTGGCAGTGGATACACCCAGGCTTATGGTCATGGGTGATTTCAACTTGCCTTCCGTTGGTGAAACGTCTGAGGTGGCTCGGGAGTTCATGGCTTCCATGACAGCCATGGACCTGACCCAATTAGTTCATGGCTCATTGGGGGGGGGCATACTCTGGACATGATTTTTGTCTCTGGCCAGTGGTTGAGTGATCTGGTTATAGGGGGTATAGACATAGAACCCTTGTCATGGTCTGATCACTCGCTCCTTCGCCTAGATCTCCGAACCGCTACACCCCGCCGCAGGGAGGCGGAACCAACTAGATGGGTCCGCCCCAGGCGCCTGATGGATCCTGATAGGTTCCAGATGGAGCTTGGGCCGTTTCCTGAGGATCTGGCACACGACTCGGCCGAGGACCTGGTAGCTGCCTGGAATCGGGCGGCTGGTGGAGCCTTGGATCGAGTCGTGCCTTTGCGGCCTCTGACCCGGTACGGATCTTGAGCGGCTCCCTGGTTTACCGAGGAGCTGAGAGAGATGAAGCGCCGGAAAAGACACCTAGAGAGTGGTTGGAGGGCCAGTCTCGCTGAATCTGATCGAACACTGGTAAGGTCACATATTAAGACCTACCTAGTGGCGATAAAAGCGGCAAAGTTTAACTACTTTTCCGCATTTATTGCATCATCAGGGAATTGTCCGGCCGCCCTGTTCAGGGTGACCCGCTCTCTGCTTCATGTGGGAGTGCGGGAGGATCCCTTGGAAGGCAGGGCGGAGGATTTCGGACAATACCTGTATAACAAAATCGCTCAGATTCGGGGGGATTTGGACTCTGACTGGGTAGATCTGGGCAGGGTGACAAGGAATAGTCTTGAGAATGTTATCTGGGAAGAGTTTGACTCTGTGACTCCTGATGATGTGGACAGGATTTTGGGGAGACTTAGTGCGGCCACATGTTTACTGGACCCGTGTCCCTCCTGGTTGGTACTGGCCTCCCGGGAGGTTACACGAGGCTGGCTCCAGGGTATTATCAACGCTTCTTTGAGTGAGGGTCACTTCCCTGCCACCTTGAAAGAGGCGGTGGTGAGGCCTCTCCTCAAGAAGCCTTCCCTGGACCCGGCAGTATTAGCTAACTATCATCCTGTCTCCAACCTCCGCTTTATTGCGAAGGTTGTTGAGAGTGTGGTTGCGCAACAGTTTCCACAATTCCTGGAGGAAACATCTTATCTGGATCCGTTCCAGTTGGGTTTCAGGTCTGGGCACAGCACGGAGACGGCATTGGTCGCGTTGGTTGATGATCTCTGAAGGGCTCGGGACAGGGGATGTTCCTCTGTCCTAGCCCTATTAGCTCTCTCAGCGGCTTTTGATACCATCGACCATGGTATCATGCTGCACCGGCTGGAAGAGTTGGGGGTGGGGGACACTGTATTACAGTGGTTCTCCTCCTTTCTCTCCGACCAGTCGCAGTTTGTGTTGACAGGGGGGCAGAGGTCGACCTCGAGGCCTCTCATTTGTGGAGTGCCGCAGGGGTCGGTCCTCTCGCCCCTTTTGTTCAACATTTATGTGAAGCCGCTGGGTGAGATCATCCGTGGCTTTGGGGTGAGATACCATCAGTACGCTGATGACACCCAGCTGTACATCTCCACCCCAGGCCACCCCAATGATGCCCTCGAAGTGATGTCCCAGTGCCTGGAAGCCGTGCGGATCTGGATGGGGAGAAACAAACTCAAGCTCAACCCGTCCAAGACGGAGTGGCTGTGGTTCCCGGCATCCCGATATAGTCAGTTGACTCCATCACTGACTATCGGGGGCGAGTCTTTGGCCCCCGTGGAAAGGGCTCGCAATCTGGGAGTCCTCCTGGATAGGCAGCTGTCTTTGGAGGAACATCTGACGGCTGTAGCCAGGGGGACCTTTTGTCAGGTTCGCCTGATCCACCAGTTGCGGCCCTTTCTTGATCGGGATTCCCTGTGCACAGTCACTCACACCCTTGTCACCTCTCGCCTAGACTACTGTAACGCTCTCTACATGGGGCTTCCCTTGAAGAGCACCCGGAGGCTCCAACTGGTCCAGAATGCGGCCGTGCGGGTAGTGACGGGAGCAGCGTGGCGCTCCCACATAACACCGCTCCTGCGCGAGCTGCACTGGCTTCCGGTGGTCTTTCGGGTGCGCTTCAAGGTGTTGGTGATCACCTTTAAAGCGCTCCATGGCATAGGGCCTAGTTATCTCCAAGACTGCCTGCTGTCACTGATGACCTCCCATCGACCCGTGCACTCCCACAAAGAGGGCCTTCTCAGGGTGCCATCAGCCAAACAATGTAGGCTGGTGACCCCCAGGGGGAGAGCCTTCTCTGTGGGGGCACCCACCCTCTGGAACCAGTTGCCCCCGGAGATTAGGAGAATTCATGACCTCAGTGCCTTCCGCCGTGCCCTAAAAACACATTTTTTCCAACAAGCCGGGCTGGCTTAAGAAGAAATTTTAAATATTTTGAATATTTTAATTGGTTTGTGAGTTTTAAATTTTGTAGCCAAATTTATATATATTTTAATTGTCTTAATATTTATATTGTATGTTTTTATTTCTGGCTGTACACCGCCCTGAGTCCTCAGGGAGAAGGGCGGTATAGAAATTGGAAAAATAATAATAATAATAATAATAATAATAATAATAATAATAATAATAAAAAAACATAAAGAGGATAACAAAGGAAGTAGGTAGGGTGTGACAACTTCATCCACGCTCACTAGTTAATATTCCTCTCCAAAATATCACTTTATAGGCAAGAGTAATTATGAAAAAAATTAAATATAGCTAACCATTGTATCTAAATTTGACTAAACCTCCTGTTAATTTTGCGCGTGATTAGTATGTGATGCCAAGTGCCTCATCAAGCAAGAAAATTGTGCTAATTAATTCAAACTAGTCAAGTTAAATCTAGATAAGCGTATGCTAGGAACGTAGCTAGAGTGTTGCAGGAACCCAGGAACTTGGTTAATTTTTTATAAACTATGATTGCTAATTATAAAAGATGCCTCACAAATATCCACATTAGCTTGCCAGAGCACAAGCCCTGTTATTGATAAGCCCAGGAAGAGGCATCCTTACCCTCCATAAACTTGTGGGTCGAGGCCTCCGTGGGCGGCTTGGTCAGGAGTGAGGGTTAGGTGGTCAGTGGGCCTCAGATGTTCGGGACCTCCCACAGGCACCGCTGCCTCCCCAGCTGTGCTTCTCCAGCCAGGCAGCAGGAAAACAGGCGGCAGGCACCACAGCACACCTGGGCTTCCGCGTCGTCGTGCTGCTGCGGGCAGCGAAGGGCGCCTTCTTGGGGACACAGCTCACCCTTCGAGGGTCTGCCAGCCAGCAGCAGCAGCAGCAACAGCAGAGCACCTAGAGCGGGGCCGGCCATGGCGCAGCGTCTCCAGCCGGGCAGGGGTGCCATCGGGGCAGCCTGGCCAAGCTCCTGGCCCACCCCCGGTACGCAAACGCTGCGGCTCCCGGGAGGCGCATCCTTTATAGTCCGCCAAAGCCTCCATGGGACCAGCCTGGTGGCCCCCACCCCGCACCATCAATAAGGACCCAGCAGCTTTCAATGCCCACGACGAGGGTCCCACTTAAAGACAATCTTTGCTCCTGAAACTGCTGGCCCGTTTCTGGTCTGGCTCGGTTCCCGGGTATGGATTGGGTTTTATATCCATACCTGGGGCTTCTGTGGGACCAGGGTGGGAAAGAGGCGGCCCGAACCTTCCCATTCAGCCTGTGTCTCTCTCAAAGGGGGAGTATTCTTCCAAATTCTTTATTTTATAAAAGTCTGCATTTTATGATGTGTTTCTTTCCCACTGGGTTTCCCAAGGTTATTTTCTTTCCTTTTGGCTTGTTTCCATTTTGCCCTTCAACCCTTTCTGTCTGAAGGGTAAGAAGAAATATTGTCAATACAATTCTGTTGAGGTCTACTTCAAATATGTGCTGGAGGGCTTCATTCACACAACCAACTTGGCAAAAGTAGAACTGAGAGCTGGTAATTCTCAGGATCCAACAGCTATCTTAGCAGGTTGCATGGATAAACCATCATTATTTATTATAACCATTTTATATTACTAATCAGAGGAATGCATATTGTGTGAAGGAGCCATTGAGTTCCCAAGAACTTCTATCTCGGTAAAACATCATGAGAAAATTTTGGAAGTTGAAATTGATTGCAGCTCCAGTCCCTTTTTCAGCTTACCTGCTGCTATTACTTAAAAATAATATTTCACTTTCACAGATAAGAGACAGCCCCCCACTACCATCAACACAGTCTAAGCTGGCCTGATAGATAACTAATCCTCCCTGTCATTTTTTTAACGGCCACAATTTTGAACCCTTTGGGAAACCTTCATATACAGTTATTTCAGTTTTAGAAGTTATACTAGACTGGGAAAGATTCTGTTAAAGTAGCAGACTGAACTTCTACATCCTACATCATAAATCGTCATTTTACATAGTGATGATTTGCTACATCAACCACAGTGACGGCTTCATACATAATGCTATTTTGTAAACCAACCATTTCTCCTTTTTTTAAAGGAGAATTTTAACTTAACTTATTTAATTTATTAAAGTTATCATAATATAAAATACAAATGAAAATAAAGATGAGAGGAAACTAGGCAAGGTGGAAAATGGATAAGAAAAGTGAAGTATAGTACAAGGGGAAAGCAAAAAAGTATCTACTTCCAAGGTTTTTTTAGTACAGTAAAGTACAAACTTTTTATATTATTAATTTAAGAAATACTAGCCATTTCTGTAACAACAAATTACGTATATTAATCAGCAAAACCCAGTGTCAAAAGTTCATTTTTTTTCCTGCCTTGAGCACAAAGTCCAGAAACAATTTCCAGGTAGAAACAAAGCTGGATATGTTCTTCTCCCTAATTAAAAATAAATTTTGCCACCTCCGCTATTTCCATCACTTTTTCCATCCATTCTTCTGTTGTAGGGATTGAGGTATCTTTCCATTCCTGTGCATGTAGAATTCTTACCAGAATCAATTTATACAATAAGAAAGTTCCAATTTTTTTTTTACACAAACCATCGGTGTGTGCTCCATCACTGGATGTTTTCAAGAAGGGATTGGGCAAATTTTTGCCCAGAATGGTACAGGATCTTCTGCCATGGGCAGGAGGTTGGACTAGACCTCCTAGGTCCCCCCCCCCTTTTTTAATTTGATTTATATGCCGCCTTTCTCCGGAGACTCAGGGTGGCTTACAATACATTAAGCCTTGTAAGCCTTCCAACCCTATTGTTCTTTGTTCTATTAACAAAGCAAAACCCTGCACCAAGTGTCTGTGG
Source organism: Ptyas mucosa (assembly GCA_012654045.1). Taxonomy (NCBI): domain Eukaryota; kingdom Metazoa; phylum Chordata; class Lepidosauria; order Squamata; family Colubridae; genus Ptyas; species Ptyas mucosa. The sequence continues at coordinate 9,415,875 of WNWU01000035.1, forward strand.
AATATGCCAATCTGAAGATTTTATTTGGTTGATGGGGTTGATCAAGCCAAGCAGATTCTACCTTGACTCGCTGGGAAACAGGCAGCATATAAATCTAATCAATTATTATTTTGACGGTAGATACTAGAAAAGTCCAAAATTGTACGATAAATCTCAGAAGACGGCAATGTATGCTGCTTCCGTATTGCTGCCATGAAAATTAAATCGATGAACCATGGGAATACAAAGATTTGAATGTTAGTTAAAGTCAACTTCAAGCTCTCCCTGCCTGCCTTATTAACGTTAAAAATTTTATTTCTGTTTTAACTGTCTTCCATTGGAATGCAATGTGTATATGGTTTGTATGTTTTATGTTTTAACTGTACACCACCCAGATTCCCTCTGTGAGTGAGATAGGCTGTCTCCAGATTTGATATTTAAATCAGTAAATGAACTTGAGTTTACAATATATGAACCAGCCAACAAAAGGCACCTTTTGTATGGATTTTTTGAGCATATGTAATCCCACATATGCAGCCCTTTAATAGCAAAAAATGGAAATAGGAACACAATACATTACAGAATATATACATTGGCAGGGCAAGCTACTGTGTATAATGAGGGAGCAAACCCCACTCCCTTCTAGCACTGATGATGTTACTTAGTTGGATAATGGAATGTCTACAAGCAGCAAGCAAGGTCAGAGAGCACCAAGGACCCGATAGTTCAACCTTGAGCTACATAAATTTTCTTATCTTGAGAATAAATAACCAATTACTGAACACCCATTCAACTCGAATAGCCAGCAAATCAAACAAAGTTGTTTGACCAGAGTTCACAGGTTGCATTCCTCATCTTCACTGGAAGCAAATTGAATACTGGTGGATTTCTGGAACTTTTATTCCTAGTTTCTGTGAAAAATATCAACCTTAAAAAAGAAATGACATTTGTTGGAGTGTTTCCTTAGTTGCTTCAGCTTTCAGGTTCAGCAAGCCATGCTTTAATTAGAAGAGAAAAACTCAAGATGCCTGCAGTTCAAGTCACTGGCTCTTAGCAAAGTAAGAAGCAAAATGTATTCCCCAATATATTCCCCCAATATTCTACTTTTTATTTTTATTTTGCCCCAGTTTGCAAAACATTGAGTCAAAATGTGGATTGCTTTGTCAGATATCTACTGATGGTCGTGCTCATTCAGTCTATGAGGAAGTTATTTAGGCCATACAGCTTCAGGTTTAAAACTTATTTTATTATTTACAAATATACAATAATGAACAGGGTGTCCTGCTGCATTTATTACCCTAACTGTATGACTCAGAGGTTGAGAGGGAGAGAAGTTCACTGCTGTCTTGCTGAGATGGATGGAGAGAATTAGGGAAGATATCCAATTGATTTGTGGGTATGACTCCAATAAGGGAGTTCATTGGTTTATACAGTCACATGGGATGTCTGTAGACTTAGAAGACTTAATCCCTTCTGGTGCCTGGGGCATCATACGTAGGCAATATTTGACATGCTTGCTTGCCAATGGCTTCGTTTTATTCAACAAACAAACAAACAAACAAACAAAAGCCTTGGATAGTACAGTGGTCTAAAGCCCTGTTATTAACATCAGCTGCCTGCAATTATTGCAGGTTCAAATCTCACCAAGGCTCAAGGTTGACTCAGCCTTCCATCCTTTCTAAGGTAGGTAAATTGAGGACCCAGTTTGTGGGGGCAATAAGCTGACTTTGTATAAATATACAAAAGTATGAAGGCTATTGCTTAGCGCATTGTAAGCCGCCCTGAGTCTCCGGAGAAGGGCGGCATATAAATCAAATTAAAAAAAACAAACAAGTCATGATTAAAAGAATAATAACATTGCAGTGGAACCTAACCATTTTTTGTTTTGTGCCTCTAAATCATGGATCACTTGTTGCACGTTTTAGATCTGGGGGTTCTTTTGCACAAAAGAGGCAAGGATTTGGAAGCCCAAACAGACTCAGTTGCCATGCCCAAACCTGTGGTCTTAGATCAGTGTTTCTCAACTTTAGCCACTTTAAGCTGGTGTTTGAATTGCAATATATTTTTTGAATTGTAATCTATCCAGAGTCATTGACTGAGATGGGTACCTACAGAAATTGAATAAATAAATCAATAAACACGATATGGATGAAATGTTTTGATGAGCTGTTATAGTTTTCAATAATGGTTTGAATCTGGAAAAAGCCCTATATTTGCTTATTAAATGAAAAATAAAGGAGTCAAGTGTCTCACAACTGACTGACTTGCCCCCTCAAATTCCATGCATTCAGCGGGTCTATTTAAAGACGTGTTTCCCACACACTGCTTAAGCTATGGTTGGTTAAACCACGGTTTATTTAAACCATCCTTGGCTGGCTAATTGCAACCTGAAGTTCATGATTTGTGTAACCGCTTGCAATGAATTGTGGCCTGTACTGAGGTCAATGGTTGGGCTCGGGAAGGAATTGGACTAGGACCAGCAAGATCCAAACTCAGGTCTACTTCACAGGGTTGCTCCTGTTTGGGGGAAAACAGCCACGAGATAGCAGTGCTCTGCATCTCCTGGGGCAAAATGCAAGAGGAGTCTCAGCCTAGAGGTGTCCCCCCACCAGCCCAATGCATTTCCACAGCGGATTATGGAAGGGGTGCAGTTCGGGGGTCCCTCCGGAAGGAGGCGGACAAGAACTCCCAAGCGCCGGCCGGTGCCAGCACTCCTCCGGGGAAGGGCAGCTGCCCTCACGCAAAATGGCGGACGAAGCGCCTCCTCCGCGACATCTCGCGAGGCTTCGCGGGATCAGGACGTGGAAGAGGCTGGCGGCTTCGGCGATGGAGTATATCACGACGCCCAAGGTGAGGCGGGAGGGGGAGGGGGGACATTTGCCACCCCCGCGCGCCCCCGACATGTGGAAGGGTCTCTGGGCATGTGCAGAGCGCCTGCCCGCTGTCCCGAGCCCTTCCCGGGGCTCGGCGTCCCCGCGGGCTGCGTTCCCACGTGCTCCTTGGGGCTGGGTTCGCCCCAGGGGGAGACAGGAAGCGAGTCCGACTGTCTGGGCGAGCGGTCAGCCCCTTCGGGAGCCCGAGGGGGCTTCCCACGTGGGGCTAACAGACGACACGCGTTCCCGGGCACTCTGAGCTCGCCGCACACGTGTCACGCGCCGAGGTAGGAGCCCCAGGGTTGTGTGAATGCAACAACGGGCTGAGTAGGGTTGCCGACTGGCTCACTTATTAGATCAGTTTATAGAGCTGCCCTCTTGCAGTGCTGAATGAAGGCCAGTCTACCTCACAAGGTTTATTTGGGAAGACTAGGAGGAGCCACCTTGAGTTATTTATACAGATGTTATGTATTGATTTTATGTATTTTTATTTTACAGATATATATATATACGCATACATACATATTTGTATAATGATTTATTTTTTCATTACATATTTATATTATGCATAGGTATAAATAACTTTGTATAAATACTACATATATGTTTGTATATAGTATAAATTTATGATATTTTATAAAATGTTATGTTTAAATATGTTTATGTTTATACAATTATATATTTATAAAACATTTAAATGTATATGAGATATAGTACTGTATATATTAATGGAAAAGGATAAAAATAGAATAATAATTATAAAGTGTTTTGTAATTTATTTTTATTCAAGCCAACCAAAGTAAAAACAATGGCCACATTGTAATAGTGGACTGGCATCCAAGACCCACCCACCCCACCCCATCCCAGGACTGAAGCTGGCAGTGCCAATACAGCAAATAAAATTGATGGTGCATCCAAAGACAGGACCACCAGGTTGAGTTGGGTGGGGATGATGGGTACGCCAGTCTAGCATCTCTGGAGGGCACCCGGTTGTAGCTGTTTTCAGGGCTGGTTGCTTCCAAGCTGGTGGGAAAAGGAAGTCGGTCCCTTCCCTTTGAGATCTGGCCAGCCTGTCCTGCCCTGATTTTTAGTCTCTGTTCTAACAAGCCCCTGAAATACACACTCATCTCAGTGGGTTTGGGAACCTGGGCGCTCTGGTTTAATGGAACAAATTGGTTCTTCTTCTAGTGCCGTGATGGCGAACCTATGGCACGCGTGCCACAGGTGGCACGCGGAGCCATATTAGTGGGCACGCCAGCTCAGCTCTGGGGCACATGCGCCCGCTGGCCAGCTGATTTTCGGGCCTTCTGGGCCCACCAGAAGTAGAGAAACAGGCTGTTTCCTGCCTCTGGAGGGACTGGGGTGGGTGGGGAAGGCCCGTTTTTCTTTCATACTTGGCTCCAGATCCTGTCTATTTATCTGGGAAAAGCAAAAACAGCCTTTCACACTCCCTTGGAGGCCCTACGGAGGCTGAAAGGGCCCATTTCCTGACTTCCGGTGGGACAGGAAGTGATGTTTTTTGCTGTCCCCGGCCTCCAAAGACTCCTAGAGAGGCTCCTAGAGAGACTCCTAGAGAGGTTCTGGAGGCTGGGGACAGCAAAAAATGTCACTTCCTGTCCCACTTTCAGCCTCTGTAGGGCCTCCAAGGGAGTGGGAAAGGCTGTTTTCGCCCTTCCCAGATAAATAGACAGGATCTGGAGCCAGGTAAGAAAGAAAAACGGGCCTACCAGGCCATCATGTGCCAGGAGGGGGGGAGGGGGGTTGCGCGCACATGCGTGTGGGCACGTGTGCGCACGACCCTCCCCTGCCCCCCCTCTCCTGGCACGCGATGGCAAAAAGGTTAGCCATCACTGTTCTAGTGAGTGTGAGGTGCTAAAAGAACCATCTAAAGTAGATGGGGACCTCGATGTTGGACATTGGGAAAAGGTACATTTCACATCGCAGGATCAAGGGTCCTCTGAACATGTGTAGAGTACGTTTTCTTTGGTTACATCTGGCTTTACTGCTGAAAAGAGGTGCCAAGGCAAACACGAGCATGGCTTCTCCACAATTGTGATTCCATTCCTTTTCTTCCCAAATACCAAGTTTCAATTTGTCTCCCATTTAAACTTAGAAATACTTAATTTCTTAGTTGTAGCTTTGGCTTTATCTCTTGGTAACCTTTCTGCGTCTACCATTCTTCTTATTACTTTATCTTACAATCTTTCTGTTTTACCGTTATTCTAGTTTATGCTGCTTTATATGTTCTGATCTGCGGTTAAACTATCATCTTACAGATAGTTCTTGACTTACAGCCATTCGTTTAGCAATTGTTCAAAGTTACAATAGCACTGAAAAAATTGATTTACAACCAGTCCTCACATTTACAATGGTCACAGCATCTCCATGGTCATGTGATTAAAATTTGGGTGCTAGGCAACTGGCATGTATTTATGTTGGTTGTAGTACCCCAGGATCAATGGAAGAAGCTGAATTTGCTGAACAACAAGTTGATTCACAGTTGTTTTGTTTAACAACTGCAGTGATTTGGTTAACAACTACTACTGCTGGAATTACAACTACTGGAATGATATAGTCCCATGATGGTGAACCTGTGGCACGCAGAGCTATATCGGTAGGCACGTGAGCTCAGTTCCAGCGCCCATGCATGCGACAGTCAACTAATTTTTGGGCCTTCTAGGCCCACCGGAAGTAGGGAAACATGCTGTTTTCTGCCTCCGGAAGGCCTCGGGGGGGCTGGAGAAGGCCCGTTTTTTGCTCTCTCCAGGCTCCAGAGCCTTTCTAGGAGCCTGGGGAGGGCGAAAATAGCCCAGGCTCCTAGAAAGCCTCTGGAGCTTGGGGAGAGAAAAACAGGCCTTCCAGTCCCACTGGAAGTCGGCAAACGGGTCGTTTCCGGTCTCCAGAGGGCCTCTGAGCGGGTGGGGAAGGCCATTTTCGCCCACCCCAGGCTTCTAGAAAGGCTCTGGAGCCTGAGGAGAGCAAAAAACTGGCCTTCTGGTCCCACCATGCCATCGTGTGCTAAAAGTGGGGGGAGTGCGGGGTGGTGGTGGTTGCACACGCATGCATGGGAGGCGGGGCTCATAGAATTATGGTGTGGGCACGTGCACGCCCCCCACGCTTTTGGCACGCGATGGCAAAAAGGTTAGCCATCACTGGTATAGTTTTTCCTGCTTGAGAGCGGGTTGGACTAGAAGACCACACAAGGTACCTTCCAACTCTTATTATTCTGTTATTATGATTTACTTAATAACTTCAATAATTCTTTTACCAAATGTGGGGCAAAAGGTTGTAAAATTGGGCATGAGTTGCTTGGCAACTGCCTAGCTGATCAGTGGAAATTCTGATCCCAATTGTGATCATAAGTTGAGATGACTTACAACAGTTCATTGAGTGACTGTTCAAAGTTACAACAGCACTGAAAAAAGTGACTTGTGACCATTTTTTACACTTATGACTGTTATAGCATCCCCATAGTCATGTGATTTACATTTGGATGCTTGGCAACTAACTTACATTTATGACAGTTGCAGTGTCCTGGAGTCATGTGATCCTCTTTTGTGACCTTCTGATACAGTCAGTGGGGAAACCAGATTCATTTAACAACCATGTTACTAATTTAAGAACTGCAGTGATTCACTTAACAAATGTGGTAAGAAAAGTAAAATGGGGCAAAGCTCACTTAACAAATTTATCATTTAACAACATAAATTTTGGGCTCAATTGTGGTCGTAAGGTGAGGACTACCTGTACTTCCCTGTTTCTACCAGCCTTTTGTTTTCTTCTATCAAGCTGGAGCCTTCAGGGTGTGATTTTCAATTCAAAGACCCGGCAAATGAGTACTAGAATGTGCAGGATCCTTAGAGGGCTTTAGGAGCTCGTGCAGAGTGCATCCTTTTGTGCTCCAATTATAACCAAGGTATTAAAATTCCTTTGAAAACCTCTCTGCTTGCCTACTATATTTGTCTCTCCGTGTTTTATTCTCTGAAAAGATGATTATTTTTACCCATCCAGATTATTGCCTTGAGCAGCTGGCCAAATCAGTTGCCCAGAGAGTGTTTCTAGCAATACAATTTTTCCCATTAAAGGTGCTGCTGGGAAGCTGGCTAACTCCTAGAAGAGTCTCTGGTGAAGTTTCTAAAGTGCGTGAAAGGCTAGCGAAGATAATTGGTTTATTTTATGAGGCCATAACCTTATTTTCAGGGGTGTTTGAAAGCAGCAGGCCCTCCAAAGGACCCAAAAGCATGTAAATTTGCACTTCCTACCTACTTTAGATAGAGGGATGTGGTGGCTCAGTGGCTAAGACGCTGAGCTTGTCAATTGAAAGATTGGCAGTTCAGTAATTCGAATCCCTGGTGCCGCATAACGGGGTGAGGTCCCATTACTTGTCCCAACTGCCAACCTAGAAGTTCGAAAGCATGTAAAAAATGCAAGTAGAAAAATAGGGACCACCTTTGGTGGGAAAGTAACAGCGTTCCATGCGCCTTTGCTGTTGAGTCATGCCAGCCATATGACCACGGAGACGTCTTCGGGCAGCACTGGCTCTTCGGCTTTGAAACGGAGATGAGCACAGCCCCCTAGAGTTGGGAATGACAAGCACATATGTGCGTGGGGAACCTTTACCTTTACCTTACCTACTTTAGATGCAGTTCATAATGAGAAGGTTGCTTTCAAAATTGTTCCAGTGGTACTTCTCAGCTTGGGGGACTTGGATTCTTCAGGTGTACTGAAAGTTTATGGTTTCAAGAAAACCGTAAAATATAAAATATAGAAATACAAAGAAAAATGAAAATAAGGAAGGAAAAGCGAAAGAAGGAAACTAATTAAGGAGAGAAGCAACCTACAACTAAGGAGAAGTTTCCTAACAGTGAGAACAATTAACCAGTGGAATGCCTTGTTTCCAGAAGTTTTGGGTGCTCCATCACTGGAGGTTTTGAAGAAGAGATTAGACAACCATTTGTCTGGAATGGTATAGGGTTTTGTGCCTGAGCAGGGGGCTGGACTAGAAGACCTCCAAGGTCCCTTCCAACTCTGTTATTCTGTATAGGGTAAAGGGAAAAAGGAAAAAAACATTGACTTCCAATTCCTTTTCGCTCAGTAGAATAAGGTAATAACATAGAACCTCAACTTTTTATTTTTACATAATAATATATGCTAGCCATTTTTATAACAACAAACCTATCTAATTAGCAAAACCCAAAATCAAAGATTCATTTTTTTCCACCTCAAGTGCAAAATCCCAAATCTATTTCCACGTAGAAACAAAATCTTTTTTTCTTTTCTTTAATCAAAGCAGTCTATTTAGCCGTCTCTGCTAACTCCATCAATTTTTGGAGCCATTTGTCCATTGTGGGAATCAAAGTATCCTTCCAGCATTGAAAGCTTACCTACCCCAGATCCATTTCCTTTATTATTGCTCCCTCCCATTTCCTTAGATTGAGAAAATGGAAAGAACCCAGTATTTCTAAACCCATCCAATGTTTTTCCTTTTGGTGAAAAGGAACTTGTAGGAAAGTCAGTAATTATTTCCCTTTTTGTAAGAACAGTGTCCGGAAATGTAGAGGTCTGACTTTGTGGTGCCTCTCTCATTACTCAGAGATAAATCTTGTGCCGCTCATGAAAAATGCCAGATGGGGGAAGTAGGGCAGGATGGGAAGATGGCTTATTAGTGAGCTGGAATACAGACACATGCATATTTTAAAAATAGAGCCAGAGAACCTGTGTTAGGAGTTTGGTTGCAACAGCTGCCCTCTGTCTCTTGGCCAGTGCCTAAGTCTTTTTTCCCTTGCACTGAGAAAAGTTACAGGCAAGCAAGATCCTGACACAACTTGATGGTTAGTTTTTAGCAATCCTGGCTAGTGGGAGACACAAAGATTGCAGGAAGGGCTCCTGGTCTCCAGGAACAGGCAACCAATCCGTAGGAGCTGTGATGTTGCATTGTAGTCAGACTTTGGTTCATTACTCATTACTGTACATAAGAGCAAAAAATATTGGATTGGTGGGGTTTAAAAATCTGACTGGCTGTTTAAATCCCATTTTCTTGGGAAAGCTGGCTATGATGAAGTTAAATGGCCAGTGCTATAGTTTGGCCAGATTTCTTCTTAAAAGAGGCAAAGTTGAAAGTTCTTGAGATGCTGAAGCTTTAGCAGCATTTGGTGACACTGGGAGTAATTGGAAGAAGGATTTTGGTCAAAACAAGAATGATTGACTGGATTACAATTAACGCCCTGTCTGGATTATACTCCAAAACTAATTACAAGTCCTCAATTTATAACCATATTTGAGCCAGGAATTATTATTGCAGTTGTTGACCAGACCAGACTTTACAAACTTTTTGTGATAGTCATTAAGGGAACACTGCAGTTATTAAGTGAATTCATTATAACCAATCGGTGTTTTTGATCAGAAACTGAAAGTAAATCCTGGAAAACAACAAAAACATTGAAAATTGTAGTCATGTGCCTGCAAGATGCTGCAAATGGCAATAAAAATGAATTGGTTGCCAAGCGCCCAAAATGCAAGCACATAACTGTGGTATGACCATTGTAACATAAAAATTTGATTGTAAATACCTTTTTGGGGGAGGGGTCCATCATAACTTTAAACAGTTGCTAAGTGAATAGTTGTAAATGAAGGACTACCTGTAGTGGGATGAGCTGAGTGGGTGGTCTTAAAAGTCATTATGTGATTTGATGTAAAAAGTTGGAAGGAGCATCTTAATTATATGTATGGGAAAGAAACTGCTGTGTGAAAGGTGGGAATAAAGGGAATGACTGGGCTTGAGAGTGTGCTTCTGCTTGTTTTATTATATGGATGTAAGATTTGGGCATGTCAAGAAAACATAAAAATAAGTGGAATACACTGAAGAAAAGTGTGTAATACATCACAAAGAAAGAAGGTCAAGAATGATAGTTCCAAGTGTGGACTTAGTGGACCATGCTTGAAATATTGCCTCCATTTTGGTCATCACAACATAAAAAAACATTGCGAGTGCAGAAAAGAACAAAAGGATGATTAGGAGGCTGGAGCTAAAAGGAACATAATGAACGGTTGCAGGAAGTGGGTATGACTAGTCTTGTGAAAGAAGGACTAGGGAAGATATGATAGCAGTGTTCCAATACTTGAGGGGCTGCCACAGAGAAGAGGGTTTTAACATCCTCCAAAGCACCAGAAGGCAGGACAAGAAAGAAGAGATGGAACCAGTGGAATGGCTTGCCTTTAGAAGATGTGGTGCTTTATCACTGGAGGCTTTTAAGAAGAGACTGGACAACCATTTGCCTAAAATGGTGTAGGCTTTCCTGCTTCAGCAGGTAGTTGGATTAGAAGACCTCTAAGATCCCTTCCAACTCTGTTATTCTATGTTCTGTGATGGGGTGCTAAATATACAGTGTGGAGTGAATGCAGTATATGGAATACCCAATACAAACAGTATAAAGTGCCCAGTATGATAGGTTTTGCATCTCATAGAGAGAAAGAGGGAGAATTAACTGCACAACAATTATTGAGTGATTGAAGATTAAGATGAACAATGAGATTATTCCATCATGCTTTATCTATCACAGGAGCTGATTTACTTGAGTTTTTAAGGAGGTAGTCTTCATGTTATGAGCATAATGGAGCTTGCCCATTATGGTGGTAAGTCGTGTCGGTTGTAAAAAGGGTTACTCACATGATTGACCCTATTTTATTATCTTTTTTGCAGCAGTCGTTAAGCAAATGTAAAATGACCACCACAGTTATGTAAATGCCATGGTCATTAAGCAAAACACTTGTTTGCTATGGGCCAGTTTTTGCCAAGAACAGGAAGTAAATTCAGGGTTTTGGCAAAATGTCATAAAATAGGGTCATGTGACCATGGGATAGTGTAAATGGCCATAACTGGAGGCTGGTTGCTGAGTACCTGAAATGCGGTCACATGACTGCAAGGGGAGGGGCTGCCTAGTCTTTGTCATAAGTATCCCCCAGGTAGATCTGTCAGAAGTTTGAACAGTCGCTTAATGACCGGTCATAAATCAAGGACTACCTATAATCACATTAGAACTCTATGCAGCAGTTTCTGAAATATTAGATGATAGCTTTATTATTTCTCCATTTGCTTTCCGAAGTAAGTTTGGAGCGTGTATGCAGTGGTCCAGGGCATGCCCATACTTTTGTTCAGGGTCCTCTTTTCCATCCACCATGAAGTGCTTAGCATCTAGGGTGAGTTTTTTTGTTCCTTGGCTTCCTCCTTACCTGGTGAAGGGTTGGGCTCCCTTCTCTACCTCAAGAGCTTCCTTTTATTTCTTATTTGGTCATGCTCACCTGTTGAATTCACTGTTCCTACAAGGAATGGTTAAAAGTACTAATAATAGTTCATTTAGTGACAGCTCGAAGTTACAACAGCACTGAAAAAAGTGACTGATGACTGTTTTCACACTGTATTTAGCTGCTTACCAACTGACTCATATTTATGACGGTTGCTTATATACACACACACACACACACACACTTTGGTCATCAACAGAATATATCGTATTTTCCTTTACATATTTATAAAAAAGCATTATTAGGTTCTTAGTTTTAGTACTTTAAATTCAAAATATATTTATATCGTCACCTTATTTCACCTTCTGTTATAATCTTTCACCCTAGTTTCATTAGTCTACAGTTGTGCTAATTTTCCTTTCCAGCCATTGATACCATTGGTACCACACAAGATAGTAATTACTTTCTTCTTTATCCTGGAGTTCCAGCGTCAATCTATCCATTTCGGCACATTTTGTTATCTTTGAGATAATTTTATCTGTAGTTGGGAGTTGGTCTGATTTCCAATTTTGAGCGAACAGTAATCGTGCTGCTGTCAGAACGTGTATAATGAGGTATTTCGTCTCTTTTGTGTGTTGTGTTGTTATCATTCCGAGTAAAAAAACCTCTGGACTGTCTTCTACGTGTGAGTTTATTATTTCCTCGATGATTTTTTTTATATCCTGCCAATATTGTTGAGCCTTCCTGCATTTCCACCAGGCGTGGTAATATGTCCCCTTTTTTGTTTTACACTTCCAACAGAGTGAGGGAGTGTTTGGATATATTTTAACTAACCGGGCCGGTGGTAGGTGCCATCTGTAAAACATTTTGATAAGATTCTCTTTGTATGATGTGGCCCTTGTCACTTTAATATTTTGTTTCCATAGTTTCTCCCAGTTTGCCAATTGAATGTTGTGTCCTATATCCCTGGCTCACGCTATCATACTTTGTTTAACTGTTTCTTCTGCTAGTTTGTGTCTAAGAAGATAGTTGTATATTTTCATTATCATCTTTGTTCTGTGCCTTGTAAAATCTTATCCAGTTCGTTCAAACTATTCGAGATTCCATATTTTGTTTTGTCTGCTGTATATCTTGAATATATTTGGGAATAGGGCCACCAGTCAATAATTATACCACAATCTTGAAGTTGATGTCTTGGGATAAGTTGGCCTTCCTGGTTTAATAGATCTTGATACTGCATCATCTTTCCTATCTCGAGGGTATTTGGGTATATCAATGCCTCCATCGGGGACCACCATTTTGGTATTGTGGTGTAGTGATTTTTTTTTGTTTCCTGCCAAATCTTAAATAGTGAGGCCCGAATTATATGTCGTTGGAAGTACCTGTGTCCTTTGTCCGGTCCGTCCCATAAGAAGGCATGCCATCCTCTTGTTAAGTCAAAACCTTCTAAATATAAAGTTCTTTTATTATCCAATTTCATCCATTCTTTGATCCAGGTCAGCCCTGATGCCTTGTAGTAAAGTTCCCAATCTGGTATTGCCAGGCCTCCTTTGTCCCGTGTATCTTGTAAAGCTTTAATCTTAATTCTGGCCTTCCTTCCCTGCCATAAATAGGTCATTATTGTTTTGTTAAGATTTTTGAAAAAATCTCTTCCCGGATGTATTGGTATTACCTGGTATAGGTATAATACTTTTGGTAGTATGGTCATTTTTATTGACGCGATTCTGCCCATCAGCAACAATTGTAATCTATTCCAAATTTCCAAATCTGTTTTAATTTGTTTTAATAATTTGGTAGAGTTGTCTTCTTTAATCGTAGTTGCTTTTGCCATCAGCCAAATACCTAAATCTTCTTTACTATTTGGATTCCTATCCTAATTCCTCTTCTAATTTCAACCTCTGTGCTTGGGTCATATTTTTCGTCAATACTTTCGTTTTTTGTCTATTTATTTTGAGGCCCGCAACTTCCCCATACTCCTCTATCATTGCCATCAGTCTTGGTCCAGATAATCTTGGATTTTCCAGGATGAAAATTACATCATCTGCAAAGACAAGCAGTTTGTACTCCTCTCCCCGAATCGTGATGCCTTTGATATCTTTCTCCTTCCTAATTTCATTTAGTAGAACTTCCAATGCTATTATGAATAATAGGGGGGACATGGGGCATCCTTGTCGTACTCCTTTCTGAATATCAAAGATTTGTGTCATATCGCCATTTATTGAGATTTTTGCGGTTTGGTGTGAATAAATTTTATCAGTTTGAGAAATTTCTCTCCACAATTCATCGACTCAAGTTGTATTATAAGAAAGGACCAATTTAAGTTATCGAAGGCCTTCTGGGCATCGAGCGAGATTAGAGCTACTTCTTTATCTATCTTCTGGTCGTAATATTCCAAAATATTTATAATTGTCCTTAGATTGTTTTTCATCTGTCTCCTAGGTATGAAACCATTTTGCTCTTGATGTATGTATTTATGAATTATTGCTTTAAGTCTCTGTGCCAGTATTGACATAAATAGTTTATAGTCCATATTGATTAACGAAATATAGTCCATATTGAGTAACGAAATTGGTCTATAATTTCTAACCTGGGTCGGATCTGTACCTTCTTTGTGTATTAATGTGATAATGGTTTCTGTCCAGGATTTTGGAATTTCCGCTGTCAATAATGCTGCATTAAAAACTTGTAGTAATGTTTCATCTATTGATTGTTGGCAATGTTTATAGAATTCGGTGGGAATTCCATCTAGTCCTGGGGTTTTATTGTTCTTTTGTTTTTTGCGAGCTTCGACCAATTCAAACCTTGATATGGACCGGTTCAGGATCTTTCTATGTTCTTCTTCAAAGTATGTGATATTGGTTTTATGAAGGTATTTTCTAATTTTGTCTTCCGGGACAGCATCCTGTCGATAGAGTTTTTGAAAAAATGTTTTAACTATGTTTTTCTTGTCCAAGTGTGTGTGATGTAAAGTTCCTGACTCGTCGTGGAGTTGATGAATAATTCTTTTTTCTGTTTGTTTTTTTAATTTGTAGGCTAACCAGCGTCGGTTTTATTTGCGTATTCAAAATTAGTCTGCTTTGCCATTCTTATTTTCTGTGCTAATTCCGTTTTTGTAGTTAATTCAATTTGTGTTTGGCCAGATTAAGTCTTTGATGCGCTTGTCTTGTTGGGGTACTGTTGTAATTTAGTTTCCTCTATCTTAATTTCTTCCAATAAATCGTTCCTAATTCTTTGTTTCTCTTTTTTCCTTTTCGCCACATATGCGATGATTAGGCCTCTGATATAAGCTTTCATCGTGTCCCATAGATTTTGTAACGACGTTTGATCCTTTGTGTTGATTTGGAAAAATATCTTAATTTCCTTTTCTATCATTTGTAAGTACTCTTTTTCCTTTATTATATTTATATCCATTTTCCATCTTTTTTGTTTTCGGAAGCCTTTCCAAACTATTTTGATGGGGTTATGCCCATATACTAGGCATAATTTCTATATCGTATGTTTCTTTGCTTAATTGAGGTATTATCCAGCCTGGACCACGATTGATGGGGGGACGGTTGCAGTGTTCCATGGTCATGTGATCCCCTTTTACGATCTTCCAACAACAAAGTCAATGGTGAAGCCAGGTTAACAGCTGTGTAACTAACTTAACAACCAGAGTGATTTACTTAACAATTGTTATAAGAAAAGTTGTTAAATGGGGCAAAATTCACTTAACATTGTCCCGCTTAGCAACAAAAATTTTGGGCTCAATTGTGGTCGTAAGTCAAGGACTATCCTTATATTTAGTTTGCAGAAGATTGGGAGGAGATATTTATTTATTTATTTATTTTATTCATATTTATATGCCGCCCTTCTCAGGACTCAGGGCGGCTCACAACAATAAAACAACAGAGCAATAAATTAATGCTAAAATAATCCAATTAAAATCCCCAACAGTTAAAACTAAAAACTCCCAGCAGATCAGGAGATTTGCTGAAAAAGCCATGTCTTCAGGCCACCGCGGAAAGAGCGGAGGTCGGGGCCGTCCGGAGCTCAGTGAGTAATTCATTCCAGAGGGTCGGTGTGGCCACAGAGAACGCCCTCATCCTGGGCGCCACCAGCCAACACTGTCTGGCCGATGGCACCCAGAGGAGGGCAGCCCTATGTGAATGCACTGGGCGATGGGAGGCCAGTAGGAGGTGATCCTGCAAGTACCCCGGGCCCATGCCATGTAGGGCTTCATAGGTAAGTACCAGCACCTTGAAGCGGATCCGAAGGATCACCGGCAACCAGTGCAGTTCGCGCAGGAGAGGTGTAACATGGGAGTAGCGGGAAGCTCCCATAACAACCCGCGCGGCTGCATTCTGGACCAGTTGGAGCCTCCGGGTGCACCACAAGGGCAGCCCCATGTAGAGGGCATTGCAGTAGTCCAGGCGAGAGATGACGAGAGCATGAATGACTGTACGGAGATACGATAGTCCTCTTCCTATCTGAAGGGCTGTCATATTCAGATGTACCGGTATTCCCAGTAGCCCCAGAGGTTTAGACTCAGATGGAAGTTCAAGGATGTAGATACAGATTTGACATGGGGGAGAACCTCTTGCCCCCAAGAAGAACTGTCAATCAGTGGAATGGGTTACCATATAGAGCAGAGGTCTCCAAACTTGGCAGACTTGTGGACTTCAGCTCCCAGAATTCCCCAGCCAACTCCCATTTTGGGAGTTGAAGTCCACAAGTCTTAAAGTTGCCAAGTTTGGAGACCCCTGGTGTAGAGTAACCCATTGTTTTTTCCTTCACTGGAGATTCCCCCCCTTCACTGGAGATTGATTGATTGAAGCTTCTTGGATGAGAAATGAAATGTTTTCAAAGGAAAAAAAAAACACAAAAAAGTCCAGTTGCCATTTGGAAAAAGCACCTTTGGACAACAAAGTCCTGGATGATTGAGAATCCCCATCAGTAAGGTCCCTTAGACCAGGGGTCTCCAAGCCCTGGGCTGCAGCCCCGAACTGGGCTTTACAAACAACAGGTGAACACGCTCACGCACGCAGCTCCACTTGGGCTTATGCAAATGGCACTGTGTGCACTCACCTGCTGTGTGGGCAAAAACATTTCATCTCTCCCTCCCCTCACCACTGGTCTGCAAAGTCAAAAGAGTTGGGGACCACTGCCTTAGACTTTAGGATTCTTGAATCTATGTTTGCTACCGCAGGAGATGGGAATCCTATGTCCCTCCAGATCTTGCTGGACCACAACTCCCAACCTCTCTTGTCCCGGGTGGCTGAGTTGCTAAGAGTTCTGTTTTATTACGCTCTGGAGAACTTCAGTTTCCTCAAAACTAATTTGCTGGTTTCTCAAGCACCATTGGCAAAAGTCAGGTACTCCAAAGTAGATTATGAAGATGAGCCCTGTGAATGAAGAAGAGAGGATATCTTTGATTGTTTGCTTAGGTGCACACTATTGTCTCATAAGTACTCATTCTGGATTTTATTCCTCCAGCTTTTCTGATTGAATTCATTTTAATTGAGGGAAAATGAGGAGCCTTATAATTATTTTTCCCTTCACAGAAAGTCATTATTCTTGCAAACCCCACCGTCTTTTTGACCCCTGATTCTCATCCGTTAGGCAGAACTCCTTGTTCTCAAGTTGTCTGAATAGCTGAACCTTACGTCAGAAATTTGTAATTGGGTACATGATATCTAATTCACGATCATAAAAGGTTCCTTTCTTATTCACCTAGAAATGATTTTTCTTCGTGATGGACAATCCAGTGTGCAAAGATTACAATTTTGACCTAATTGGCTTCCTATTGCAGTACGATGAGGCTCTGGGCTAAGTAGAAGAAGGATACCTTTTCCTATCTGTTCAGTAATTACTTACTTCCTTGCTGGTACAAAGTTGGAGAGCTGAACAGCAGGCACTTTGAGTGGTGCAAATGCTTTCCATGCGCAGTGACTGATCTGGTGCATTCTGCCTCTTTTAGACACGTTCTAATTAGTTTCTTCCTTTCTGGTTTCTTTTTTCCCCCCCTCTCTGCCCTACAGATAGAAAATGTCAAGCTGCTAGATCGTTATACCAACAAGAAAGCAGCAAATGGGACACTGTATTTGACGGCTACTCATCTGATCTATGTGGACACTTCAACTGACGTTCGAAAAGAGACATGGGTAAGGTTGGAATATGGCAATTTTCCAGACCACTGAGAACCAAACAATTTTTGTCTCCTGAACGCTAAGCTCATTTCCACTTTTCTAATACAGGTAGTCCTTGACTTACAGCTGGCCTCTTATTAACAGTTAAGTTGCTAAATTACAAGAGACCCTCCCGCAAAGGAGGAGTACCAGTAATCCTCGATTTACAACAGTTCATTTAGTGACAGTTCAAAGTTACAACGGCACTGAAAAAAGTGACTTGACCTTTTTTCATACTTATGACCACTTGCAGCATCCCCATTGTCACATGATCAAAATCCAGATGCTTGGCAACTGGTTCATATTTATGATGGTTGCAGTGACCTGGGGTCACGTGATCAGCTTTTGCAACCTTCTGACAAGCAAAGTCAATGGGGAAGCCAGATTCACTTAACAACCATCTTACTGACTTAACAAAATGGAATGATTCACTTAATAACTGTGGCAAAAAAGTCATAAAATGGAGCAAACCCACTTAAATGTTTCACTTAGTAACATAAGTTTTAGGCTTAATTGTGGTTGAACTTGAGGATTTATCTACTTATGACTCAATTATGAAGTTCTGACAGCTGTCCCTCCTGGCAGTCACATGACCACAGCGCCTGGCCCACATTTATGGCCAGGGTCATCTAATCGTGATTTACAATGTTTTTGCTGAAAACTGGTGCTTACAAAAATGCCCTAGAGCAAACAATGAGATCGCATTACAATTGTGATGTTTGCTGTCAGAATGGGACTGTTCCTTTGGCCGCCCCTCATTCTCCTCCAGCATCTCCACTGACTATTCTCCTTGGCTGACCCACCTCCACCGATTCGCCCTGGGCAATGGGCCATAGCCACTCCCTCCCATGCGCTTTGTGGCACATACACAGAAGGAGGTTTCGTCCTGGGTTTTTCAACACCTGGGATAGTTAGGGCCCAACAAATCAGCTAGAGGTGGAAGGAAGGAAGGAAGGAACAGCCTTGGTGAAATGGGAGGGAGAAGGCGGGGGGGACTTCCACCTCTGGCTTTTTTTGAGAGAGAGAAGGAAGAACTCTTTTCAGGCCAGATATCCAAATCGATAACTAATGGTTTTTTTAATTTTTTTATTTTTTGCAAGGGGAAGAGTTAGTTGCAATTAATTTCATAACCAAAAGCAACAGATAGTACCGCTTCGGTTTGTTTGTTTGTTCTTTTCTTCCTGAGATGTTTGTGCAGATTTCAGGAGGGGGTGGGGATGGTGTCTGTGTGTGTGTGTGTTACAACTTGGCATACCAACCGTCTTCTAGCCCAATAAAAGATTTGTAAGATTCGGTGGGAATTCTTACATGCTAAGAAAACCCATTAAGGCATAAACTTTCACTGCCCAGACATGGGTGGATTAATTAACCGGTGCTTTAGTTGATTCTTCAGCAGACAAAACTGAGAATCTGTGGATGCAAGTTAAAATTTAATATTAACCATGTTACTTCCCTCTGGGGCGGGGCGGGGGGAGGAGAAATGAGGATAAAGTGGTGTGTGTATATATATATCTATATCTATATCTGTGTGTTATGCTGCTGTAAAAGTATTTTCCTTTTAAGCATTTAATTGTTAAGCATTTATAACACATACGCCTCTGAAAAAACATATGCTTCCAATCAACTGCATCCTTCCTGCATTAAGACCTAAATCCTTTATAAATCCTTTTCCTTCCACCCCATTTCCTCCATGAATTGGCATGTAACTATCTCAAACTACCAGAGCAATTCACACACCTTTTGTGCTATTAATAGTGGACCAATTAGGTGGCCAATTGGGAAGACAAAAGGAGGGAAAATATAACAAAAGATAAACACTGCCAGAAAGGAATCTGTCTGTTGCAGGAAGATGTAAAATCTAAGTTAGGGTATATGACTGAGTTTTACAATGTAGTTAGATTATATGACTAGTGTAATTAGAATACTAAGAACTAAGACTTTAGTGGGTGTAAGAAAGGACGCAGAATCATCTCATGTTTTGTAGATCTTGCACAAGGTGGGGTTGGCCACTCTGGGGCTGGAGGTCCCCCCCCCCCCTTTTTTTTTTTTTTTAATTTGATTTATATGCCGCCCTTCTCTGGAGACTCAGGGCGGCTTACAATGCGCTAAGCAATAGCCTTCATACTTTTGTATATTTATACAAAGTCAGCTTATTGCCCCCACAAACTGGGTCCTCAATTTACCTACCTTAGAAAGGATAGAAGGCTGAGTCAACCTTGAGCCTGGTGAGATTCGAACCTGCAATAATTTCAGGCAGCTGATGTTAATAACAGGGCTTTAGACCACTGTACTATCCAAGGCTCTGTTGTGGGGCTCCTGCCAGTTAGGGTTGAAGGGAGAAGCTACGTGCGTTGAATCTGCTCAGGACCACACATGCACACACACACACACACACACACGCACACACAATTTGCTATAACCAAGTCTTTGTTTTTTCCTACATGAATGAAAGATTTTACTTCTGTCCCAGTTGAAATTAATTGTGCTTGTTTCTGCCCATTTCCCAATTTTTCAAGATGCTGTTGAATCTTGATATTGCCCTCTAAGGCATTTGCTATCTCTCATTTATTTACTATCTACAAATATGATAATTTTTTTTTCTAACCTCTCATTCTAGACAGTTATAAATATTTTGAACAACACAGGATCTAACCTTGGTGATATGCCACTTGACATTTTCCCTCAACACAACACACAGTCATCCTTTGTGTCTATCAGATCTTTGATAGTTGCCTTATCTGAAAGGGATTTTTCCTAAACATGAATCTCTCCAAGTTCTCTTTAGGAAGCGCTACTATCTGTCGCTTTTGGTTAAGAACTTAATTGCAATTAACTCTTCCCCTTGCAAAAAAAAAAACAACAACCAAAAAAACCCCAGGAGTGCTTCCCTTTGAACTGGGGGAATGGGCAGGAGTGCAAACGGAGCTCTTTTACAATTTCCTTTTCTTCCTTTCTAAATCTTGAATGGGATGTTTGCCAACATCTCCCTTCTTTTTTTGGGGGGGGGGGGATGATGAATCAATGCTGTAAATTATTCATTGTCATTAGTTATTGATTTGGATATCTGGCTTGAAAAGAGTTCTTCTTTCTCTCGAAAAAAAGCCAGAAGTGGAAGTCCCCCCCCCTTCTCCCGCCTTCTCCCTCCCATTTCACCGAGGCTGTTCCTTCCTTCTTTCCCCCTCTAGCTGATTTGTTGGGCCCTAACTTTTCCAGGTGTCGAAAAACCCAGGACGAAACCTCCTTCTGTGTATGTGTGGTGAAGCGAGTGGGAAAGTGTAGCCATGGCTGATGTGCCAGGGTGAAGGGCTGTGGGAGGGCCAGCCGAGGAGAAAGGTTTGTGGCTAATAACGCAGAGGTGAAAACCTTGAGGAGAAACAGGCAAGGTGAAGGGTTCAAGCCAAAAATTCCTAGACCCGTTTGCTGTACCACTGTGATATTTGCTTAGTAACCACTGCCAAAAAGGCTATAAAATCAGGTCTGGTTATGTGATGACCAGCTTTATGATTGCCACAACTTATGACCATAATTGGCATGTTTCATTACAGTTGTAAGTCAAGAACTATCTCTAATGGGCTTAATCTAAGCAATCTAGTAATCTCTAACTGGCTGTTTTGTATATGCTGAAGATTGCAAATCCCAGCATTAACCAGGTTAAAGATGGATGCATTTGGCTTGTGGCTCATAAGCAACATTTGAACATGGGATCCTTGATAGTTCAGACTAACCAAGCTAGTCAACAGTCAACAAACCATGAAACCCGAAATCTATAGCTTGCTTTTCAGCACATTGTGTTTGGAAATATATTCTGCAGAGCTATTATTAAACAATTGAACATGCATATCATATTTTTTTAGAAATGGTTATCAATGAAGATTGTCAATGTCAATCTTTCGAGGTAGACCAGACTAAGAAACCAAAGTTCTGAGTGCTAATACTACTTTTATTATAAGGTTAAATTAATCATATCTTGCAACTACGAATGCGCCTCCCTTCCTTTATCTCTGAGAGAACTAAGGAAGATCAAGCATGAGACTGCTACAATCTCTAGATGGATAGCACTTAGACTTACCCTGTTTCCCTGAAAATAAGACATCCCCTGATAATAAGCCCTTTTGAGCGCATGTGCTGCAATAAGCCTCCCCCCAAAAATAAGCGCTCCCCAAAAATATTTAAACGCAGAGCTGGAAATCAGGTAAGACAGCAAGAGGAGCCCCATCTTGCTCCACGTGCCACAAAATAATAAAACTTCCCCGAAAATAAGGCCAAGTGCTTATTTCAGGGTTCAAAAAAATATAAGACAGGGTCTTATTTTCGGGGAAACACGGTACATACTGCATCATAGTGTTTTATGGCACTCTCTGATCAGTTTACAGGGTCAGCATATGGCCCCAACAATCTGGGTCCTCATTTTACTGACCTCAGAAGGATGGAAGGCTAAGTCAACCTTGAGCCAGTCAGAATCAAACTCCTGGCTGTGGGCAGAGTCAGCCTGCAAAGCTGCACTTTAGCTGCTACACCACCAGAGCTCACCATGAATAGATGATTAGATGATAGATAGATGATAGATAGATATGTCGGTGTAGGTAGAGTTAGATAGATGTGCTGGAGCTGGCTTGTACTGGCTTGCAAAAAACAATCGTTACATCTTCTGGAGATTTGCAAATCAGCAGAAGCGCTGAGCCATCTAACACACCAACAGTGTTTGGCAATCAGCGGTGCAGAGCAATGGTGGCAATCAAGACAGTAGAACCACCTGCTAAATATTTACCAATAAACATCTGTAGGTGCAGATACTTCTTAGGTTACATAGCCATACATACATTTAAAGTTACAATTATAAACTAGTGAGATTTAGGACAGACATCATTTCAGCCATTGCATAGATAAGGGAAAAAAAGGGGAACTCATCAAATTTGTAGATGACACTAAGCTGGCAGGAACAGTCAATACCCCAGAAGACAAACTCAGGACCCAAAAAGATCTTGACAGACTTGAACAATGGGCCCTATCCAACAAAATGAAATTTAATGTGGAGAAAAGCAAGGTTTTACACCTAGGCAGGAAATATCAAAGATACATGTACAGATTAGGTGAAACCTGGTTCAAAAACAGTAACTGTGAGGAGGAACCAAAAGCGTCGTGGTGAGACTAGCTGGAAAATAGCAGGCTCTGACCAGGCTCTGATGAGCCCTGTGAAAATCCAGCCAGACAAACCGCTGTTGGGGGGTCTTCGGACCGGAACCGTCCTGTAGGGACGGTGAAGAAGGAGATGTGCCTCAGATGACCAAGAGGTCGGAGCCAGCTCTTTGAACTGGCAGTGGGGGTGGCGGTCATTAAAAATGACTGCTTTGAAGCTGGGGCAACCAGAATAAGATTTTGTGCAGGAGCGGTGTCTGAACGGAGTACTGGTACCGGGTGAAAGATTGTCCAACTCATGGGTCAAAAAGGAATTTTTTAAAAGAAACTTTAAAAGGTGTCCTGGCGAGGAAACGAGAGGCTAATTGGCACTTGGGAATTTTAATAGAAGGAGAAGAACAAAAAGAAAATTAAAGTACTAAAGCCTTTATATTTAGTTAAAGTACTAAATATAAAGAAAACTTTATATTTGGATTTAAAATTGGATTTGGAGAAATTAAAACTAATACAAGAAAAAGAAACCTGAGGGAAAGCACTTTTTAATGAGGATTTGAAATATTTTTGACAGTTTTGACATTTGAAGGAAGAACAAAGAGGAGGTCAAAATATTAAAGCCCAAGAAAGGAAATTTTACAACTGGATCTAAAACTGAATTTGGAGAAATTAAAAATAATAAAAGGAAAAGAAATCTGAGAGAAAGTAATTTTATGTGGATTTAAAATACTTTTGTAAGCTTTATACTTTTTTGTTCTGAGAATTGTGGATTGGAAGGGAATAACAGCAGTGACCTTGACCATTATAAGAACTGTGAGAAACTTTAAGGAGTATTTGTTTCTTTTTAAACTGCTTGGTCTCGACTTTTAAAGGAGGTGAAAAACAACGAAGCTTCAAATGGGAGTGGATTGGACAAACATTTGAACTGGATATTATCTGGAAATAAAAAAAGAGACTATATGGACTTAAATTTTAATTAAATATGTTAAAATATCAATAATTTTTAAATTGACAATATGGAGTCTTGGATGTGTGAGGAATTAATTGAGATTCTTAAAAACGTGTGAATCATTAAAGGGCAATAAAAAGTCAGAAACTTTGTTAGAACACACAAAACAAGAAAAAGAGAATATAAATGAGAAGCAAGAAAATAATATTAAAGGAATTGATGGTAAAAAGTTAGATGATTACACTGGGATTTACAGTGGCAAAAAAAGAATGGATAGGGGGGAATATTCCCCCTAAAAGAATCAAGAAAAGGAAGAGAAGGAAATGGAAAAAGATTAGGTAAAAGTTTGGTGAGAATTATGCGAGTAATAGACTCAAAAGTTAGAGAAAGCATTCAGGAGAAAAGATATAATAAATATAAAAAGAAAAAGAAGAAGAAGAAGAAGATAAGAGAATGGGATGAAGGGAGAAAAGTATTAAAAAGTGGAATTTTGGAGAGACCAAGAGAAAATGGTTAAAAGGGGAAGAATAATGGAAAGGAAGAAGGGAAATAAGGTATATATTAGTAGATCTAAGGGAACTGTATTAATATTAGTAATTGTGAATGTAAGAAGCAAATATAATGATGTATATTGTTTATTGTAAAATGGAACAGCAGATGAAATATGAAGTGGTAATTTGGTTCAATTACAAAAATAACTGAAATTAAGAGATAAAATAGAAATGTTAAAAAGTTGTGATGGGGATTTTGAAAAAATATGTTGTAAATGATGAAATAAAATAATTGATGCTATAATAAGAAATCAGGAATTAAAAGGGTGGATAATGATATTGCTTATTATGTACTAAGAAGAGAATAAGATAAGATGTGGAAGGTCAATTAAGTTAAAGGGTTTCAATGTAAGAATTGAATAAGATGAAATACATTGTTTAGAGCCAAAAAGTGTGGTGGGGATTTTGAGAAACATACTTTATAAATGGAGAAATAACATAATTAATTGAAGCAATGTTAAGAAATTAGGATTTGAAGAGCAGATGGTGATAGTTTATATATTATGTATTAAGAAGAGATTAAGATAAGATAAAAAAGTAGGGAAAAAGAATATTATGGTAGAAATTATAATATGTAAATTGTATTTGGAAAAAACAAAAAAGAAGATTGGAATAGAGCATAAAAATAAATATTTTAACTATGTTATAAGTTGAATAAGATGTGACCTGGTCAATACTCTGTTCATAAAATATGTATGTTAAAGAAAAATTTAATAAAACTTGTTTTAAAAAAACAACAACAGTAACTGTGAGAGGGATCTTGGAGTCCTAGGGACAATCACTTAAACATGAGGCAGCAGCCAGAAAAGCTAATACAGTTCTTGGTTGTATAAACAGAGATATAGAATCAAAAGTTCGTTTTACGAGGTGCGATGACAATAAAGTAATCATAAAATCATGTGAAGTATTAGTACTGCTTTAAAAATCCTTAGTAAGACCACATCTGGAATACTTCATCCAGTTTGGGTCACCACATTACAAAAAAGATGTTGAGATTTTAGAAAAAGTGCAGAACTAAAATGATTAAGGGCCTGGAGACAAAAACATATGAAGAACAGTTGCAGTATTTGGGTATGGCTAGTCTAGAGAAGAGAAGGACTAGGGGTGACGTGGTAGTAGTATTCCAGTATTTGAGGGGCTTCCACTAAATTATATATTTTTTATTTTTTAATATAATATACACCATACATATTTTGTGGACAGTGTATTGACTGGGTCAAATCTTTTTTAAACAATGCTAACAATAATAATACAAATAAATATGCATAGTCCTCATCTTCAAATTTCAATAGTACCATTCTCTCTTTATAATTCTTTATCATGTTTTCCATTAAATCATTTAGACATAAATAACATTTCTTTGCGCCATGTATTTGCTATCCTCTACTAAGTTACTAAGTACTAAGCTACTAAATTACTAGCCCTAGTGCAAAAGACAGCTTCCAGGCCTGACAATTTAATATTCTCCATAGTGCCGGTGAAGATCATCCAGGAATAGGTAATACTCTGCTTCTCTACTTGGAAATCGAGTTAGGGGTTTTTTGGCCACGTCTCCCTTGCCTGGGTTCTCCCCAGTTTGACTCAGTCTTCCACAAATTGAGACTGAGAAAGAAGAGGCTCATCCTAAATAGAGAAATAAACCAAATTCCTGGAAAATCCTTACCGGGCAAGGCTCGCCAATCGCTGGACTGCAATCTGGAGGGTTAATGACTGCTGGTAACCCTCCCTACCGGCTCGATTATCAGCTGACGTCCATGCCACTCCCGCAGTCAGCAGAGGGGCCATTGCCTTCTAACGGGCTGCCCCGACACTTAGTCTACCAACTCAGTCCCTGCCTGGGATCATCCAGGCACACTGATGGCAGCAGCGCCTTTGGCACCTCAGGAGCCGCAGCAGGAGTGCTCATGATGAGCCAGTTGCCTGAAGATACAATGTGGAAAGCGGCTGCGCGTTTGGTGCCATTAAGCCCGCGGCAGGAATATTCTTTGCGAGCCAGTCTGCCTGTTTCCACACAAAAATGTGGCGCAGTTACAGCTGCGGCAGGAGCACTTAGTTCAACCCACTCTGCCTCATCTGCCAAAGATATAGCAGCAACAGCACTCAGCGCCATTACAGTTGCAGAAGGAGAGCTCTGGCAAGCCAGTCTGCTCCATCTGAAGGGTAACATGGCGGCCATGCCCAGCAGCATCACAGCAGTGGCACGATAGGCCTTGATGTTCAAATTGACAGCTCAAGTCACCTAGTGAGCTGTCCATTGAGCTGCAAGGGCTCCGGACAGGCATGAGTGGAGTCTAGCGCTCCTGCTTGACAGCATGGGCTGACTGGAGGAGCTTTGCGCTCCCGACCAGCAAGAAAAGAGGAAGCGCTTTCAGAGGAGTCTTGCGCTCCCACTGCGGACAGGGCGGCCGGCCCTTTGTTATTGTCACTAACGAGCCGACCGACACTGTTGTAATTCAATTGGTGGAGCTTCGCTCCTGAGTGGCCAGCCTGCCATTGGACTTTGCCCTGCGCTTATCCCCATGGTGGACAGAGCATCTTGCGGGCTTTCAGCCTACGTGCGCCACCCCTCCAGCCTTGCACCTCTGACAAGCGCTGGTAAAGCAGACAGGAATTGCACCACTGACAGGCGCTTGCATCTCTCGCGCTGACAGGAGGCCATGAGGAAGAGGCTTGCGCTGTCTGAAGATTTAGCGCCTGTTTGTGAATGGCTCGCTACCTTTGGCTGCCTGCCACACCAAATCTCATTGTGGCATTCCGCTGCTGTGCTTTCAGAGCAAAGGTAGGTGGGATGCCTGAAGCCGTATTCCATGCTAAAAATAGCAGGAAAGCTACTGTTGCCAAAATGGCAGCCAGTCTGCCTTACATTACGAGGTAAGTCGGTGGAAGCACCAAGTGGAAGCACCAAGTTGGTGGAGCCTGAGTGGCATAGGAGGCTAATGCCTCCTACTAAGGCAGCATTTAACATCCAGCTGCCTGCAATTACTGCGAGTTCAATTCTCACCAGGCTCAAGGTTAACTCAGCCTTCCATCCTTCTAAGTTGGGTAAAATGAGGACCCGGTTTGTGGGGGCACTAAGCTGACTTTGTATAAAATATACAAAAGTATGAAGGCTATTGCTTAACGCGTTGTAAGTCGCCCTGAGTCTCCGGAGAAGAGCGGCATATAAATAAAAAAAAAATTTTTTTTTAAAAGTGCCATGACAGCCGCAGGAGGAGAGCTCCTTTCGAGCCAATTTGCCTTATCTCCAGTGGCTTAACATTTGAATATTTGTGACAGTTCTCCTTATGAGCCAGTTTGCCTGGCTAAGGCTGGAGAAGATTGATAGCCGTCCTTGGCACTATTGGCAGGTGGCATAAGGGTGAGTATTGCTAATGGGCTTAGCACTGGCTAGTCTGCCCTGTTGGCGGAACCCCTACCAGCCATCAAGGATCTTCCCATCTTTGATTGTGGGGCTAGCAAGAGTGCCTAAGGTGACAGAACTCTGGAAATCCGTCGGGGAGAAGCGGTCACTTCTGACATGACACTTTATCAGGTGGTGGATTCCAGCCTGTTGCCATATGTCTCTTATCGCGCCTGGCCTCCAGGTAGCTCCAGACACCAAGTCTTTCACAGATGGCAGACACATTTGACAGATCTGGTCTACTTTGCCCTGCAGATTTCTGTTTGTTCATGTCTGATGCAGAGGACCTGCTCCTTCTAGGGAGACCTGGTTCCACCTGCCTCTACCTTTGCCTCATGCAGTGGGGACCATCCCAGGGGAGGAGCAGCACCAGGATAGGAATGGTCAGCAAAAATTATAATTTTGCCAGCTATTGCCCATGGGACAATTACAGGGCTAGAACACACTGCTCTTGGAGAGCCATGCCCAGTTACACAGCCACCTTTGGCAACCTCTACATTTTCCAATGCTCTTCCCAGTCAGGGGATTCTTAACCAGGAATCATGCAAAATTTCACGTTATCTGTGATGAGGACTGGACCTTGCTACTACTGCCAGGGCCTTGGCCGTGGCAAGCCTGGGACCAGAACCAACCTTCCAGGCTCCTCTCCAGAGTCTATAAGCCTGCCAATATGTGGTTTCAGGACCATCTGCCAGCTCCCTTGGTGTGCTCTAGGGAAGGCACATCTCTTGTTGTTGCCACTGCCAGATTTTTATTTCTGATGTGGCTCAGGATACACCCAGCCTTTAATCCTTTGGAGGTCCATTGAACGGGGACCCAGATTGTTTGGGGCAATGTATTGACTCAGTGCACAGCTTACAGTTGCCTGTAAAGCACAGTGAAGCGGTAGGTAATTCCCACCACTGAGTTTCAGCTGAAGCCACCCTCAATGCGGCACGCCAGGCGGCCGTGTCTAGTGCTTCCTAGGTGCCGACCAGGTCTCTGCCCTGGTTTCAACAAAGGTGAATGGTTACTAGCAGTGGACCGGTGACCCCTTAAGGGTTCTACCCTTCTAGGGGTAACGTTTGACCTGGTCTTGACTGGTGGGCAGAGGAGCAACCAGGCCTGCCTGGTACAGATGGCACTGTAGTCACTTCTCTCCAGCTTGTCATTCACCGCCTGGGTGGCAGCCAGCCCTTAGCCCTGTCCTCAACAAGGGCTGATGACGGTTGCATGATAAGTGGAGGTTGGCCAGGGACTCACTTTATGGGTTCCCCCTTCCCCTTTCTTGCCAAACACGCTTGAACGGTCCAGATTGTCATCAAGGTCAGCGGTGATGTTACGCTTGCCTGGTGCAGCCGACCCTGTCATCCCTCACCTCCCTTTCCTCAAGGGTGGGTTTTTAGAACCCAGAGGAGAGCTGGATTTCAGTCTTCCTCAGTTGATCCTCCGGCCTGGATGGCTGTTGAGCGGCAGTTTCGATGCTTGAAATCGTTACCTCTCTCATGGTAGGCGGTCATGTCAGACCAGGTGTTCTGCCCCAGCTACGGACCCCAAAGAACGCAGCACACACAAAGTCTGTACAAACGTTAGTTTACTAAATTAAATCAGTCTTTTTCAAACAAAGGCTGTTAATTAACTTTCTTAACAGCCTCCAAGAATCCAAAGAATAAATAATCGTAATCTTACTATGGTTGGCAGAAAGCCCAAAAGCAATTTTCAGGAAGCTGATAAGAAAACTAAGATCAAGATGAAGGAGAGTGAACGAAGTTGTTCCCTGCAAATTGCCTCAGTCATCGTCCTTCCTTAAATAGGCTAAGAGAGTGGCCAATTATCCCCAAGCCTTACTCGAGGAGACCTCCTCCTGAGGAGCCACTCCTGCCTTTTGGCAGCTCTGCACACCCGGGTATTGAGAAGAGGCTCCTCCTCTTCTTCCTCTTCACTTATAGGAGCTTCTGGAGGTTCTGAAGGCCTTGGCTGAATCCCTGCCTCTGGCACCACATCTTCTCCAGCCTCCTCATTGTCTGACTCAAGTGCCAGTTGCACAGGCTGCTGGCGCAGCACCACACCAGCCTCCTCACTGTCAGAATCAGCTACTAGCTGCACAGGCCGCTGACGGGCCATAACACTAGAGGCCTTGACCCTTCGTCAAGCACGCTAACTGAAAACAGTTTGCCGTGTCCATTGGTGCCCACTGCGGCCTTGGCCTCCCAGGGGATTGCTGTTATACGCACCTAGAGTCTGACAGGATCAGGGATCCTTTCCTTATTCAGAGTTCTCATGCTCTCGGGGGATTGGGGAATATCCACAGGGACTCAGGATGGTTTTGGCCGTTCCTTCACCCTAGGAGAGGCAGTCATTTACGTACAACAATGTGGTAGTCGACATCTCTTTGTCTCTCCTGTGGTCTATGTGGTCATTGATACCCATCCCGGCTCATCTTAGGCCCTGCCATTAAGGAGCCGGCAGTTCCTAGGACTCACCTCTATAGTCATCCTCTGACCTCCTGGCATGATACAGATCACAATCCATTCGCGGAGTTCCATGCATGGGCATCTCACTGGGCATGACAGGTAGTTGGGCTTCCATGCACCTCTCCTGCTTTGGGGGGGGGGGTAGTTTCTCCTTCCCAGGGAAGACTTGCTGGCTTCCGGTTTTGTAGCTGTTCTGAGGCATGCTTCATGAACAGTACGCTGCAGGGGGCCTTCTGCTTGCCCATAGTCAGGCAGGGGTAGCCTTGCCTTCCAAGGCTGGAATCCCCTAGGCAGGGGCGATTGTTGTTCCGAGGATGCTCTTCCCAACTATTCCACTGGAGTCATTTCACGGCTCCCTTAGCCCCAGTGTTTAGGTTTAGGTTTTAGGTTTACTTGGATTTATATAAAGCCCTTCTTCCGAAGGACTCAGGGTGGTGAACAGCCAAAGAGAAAACACATACAATATAAAATTTTAAAAAACAATTTAAAACATATTAAACAAATATGGCCATACTAATTAAAACACCCCTTTTTAAAAGCGAATTAAAATTAGGCAATTAAAAAGTTAGGACAGCCCAGCTTGTTGGGAAAAAAAAGTCTTGAGGGCACGGTGGAAAGTGCGTAAATCCAGGATCCTCCGTATCTCCTGGGGGAGCTCGTTCCAAAGGGCAGGTGCCCCCAGAGAGAAGGCTCTCCCCCTGAGGGCCGCCAGTCGACACTGTTTGACCGACAGCACCCTGAAGAGCCCCTCTCTGTGGGAACGTACTGGCCAGTGAGAGGCTACCGGTGGCAGAAGGCGATCTCATAGATACCCAAGTCCTAAGCCATGGAGCATTCTAAAGGTGGTAACCAATACCTTGAAGCGCACCCGGAAGACCACCGGGAGCCAGTGCAACTTGTGCAGGAGAGGTTACATGGGAGTGCCATGTCGCTCCCATAACCACCCACGCGGCCGCATTCTGGACCAGTTGGAGCCTCCGGGTGCTCTTCAAGGGGAGCCCCATGTAGACAGCATTACAGTAGTCCAGGCGGGAAGTGACGAGGGCATGAGTGACAGTGCATAAGGAGTCCCGATCTAGAAAAGGACGCAACTGGCAAATCAGGTGAACCTGATAGAAAGTCCCCCTGGTCACAGCCATCAGATGCTCTTCTAAAGACAGCCGTGTATCCAGGAGGACACCCAAGTTGCGAGCCCTCTCCATGGGGGCCAGCAACTCACCCCCAGTAGTCAGTGATGGCACCAACTGACTATATCTGGACGCCCAAAACCACAGCCACTCGGTCTTGGACGGGTTGAGCCTGAGTTTATTTCTCCCCATCCAGGTGTACCGACCTGGATTGGACAGGCAGACATCTTCTGTCCTGTTACCTAGAGGCAATCTTCCCCAACCTCACAGCAAACCAGACACTACAGGAGTTCCGAGACTCGGCATAGGACCGGCACGTCCTCTGGATCTGGCCTTGTCCAAGGCTCCGACTCCCTGGTTCTTGCGGGGGGGGTAGCCCTTGGGTTTTTGGGGATGGATAGGTCTGGCATGCCTTGCTTAGCCAGTCTGATGCTACCGACACAGGGGGGCGGTCACTGTGGCCCCCTTCGGTCCCTCCTCCAATGCCTAGTGTTTACTGTCAGGGACTGATTCTGATCCAATGAAACGCTGACCAGGGTCAGCTACAGGGTTAGCTGCCGGCTATTTGCAAGTCGACTGCAGAATCAGCTAGGGAGCGTGGTCTCGCGTACAGGGCCAGAAGGGGCGCCTTTCAGCTTCCCTTCGGTCTATCTGGGCTCCTGGTCCATTCGGATCGTGGCGTTCGGACTGTCCGCCTGGTGCTGCTGGCGGATCATGTGCTGGGGGGGTGTCTTCCCTTCTGGGTACTTCCAGTCATCAAGGTTTTAGGATTGCCATCCCACTGTCAAGTGTTCATGTTTGCCTGGACAGCCTTCACCGGGGAATCCTGCTTGGGCCTTTCCCTGCATGCTGGCTTTTGATTTTATGGCTTTCTGGGGTTCTTCGCGCCATCCTACACATAGGACGGGCATCTGACAACTACAGACTTGCTCGGGGACTAGGTCTCCTATTCCCAGTGACTGCTCCTCACTGGTGCCTCAGGGTCAGTCTGTGCATACAGCCTTCCTGTTCAGCACGTCTGGTAACTGGTGGGGGGTTGGTCTCCTCCTAGCTGCCAACTCAGCCAGCAGGTTCCCATGACTGACAGTTTCCTCAGTAGGGGCAGGCCTGATGGACTACACCCCGCCTGATCAGGTTTTCGGTAGTTCTTTCCTTACCTCCATCGGCTGTACCAGGGGACACGGGTTTCCTTGGACTGAGCACCCTGAAGGGTCTTCACACCGCCTGGTCTGGTTTCCGGTGGCCTTTCCTTCTCTCTGGGGGTGGTTCCTGCAATTTCAGGGAGCAAGGCTGCTTCAGCGGACCTTTGCCACTTCCTCATCTGCCCCTTTGGGCTGCCGGGCCACCTTGGCCAGTTGGGCATCTGCCACATTGCCTGGTGAACCCTCCTCCTCCTTTTGGGGGCCGGGGTTCTTTTCTTCTTCTTTCAGGTATCTTCCAGGGAGGGCAACACTGACCAGGTCCTATGGAAGGTTGCCATCGAGCGTTGAGTCCTTCAGACCATGTGTGACCTCATGCTTCACTGTCCTACCGCCAACCGAGTGACCTCGTTGGTGGCGTGTGATGCACGATGCTCTGTTGGGAGGTCGGTAGAGCAGTTTTGCCTCTCTTTCAACTGCAACAGTGGTGGGCAGGTAAGTCCTCCGGTGGCCTCGTGTGGAGCGGGGACTTTGAACCAGAGTACTGCCCTCCCATATGACTGACCTGCTTTAGTAAGTCCCATTCCTGGATGATCTTCACTGGCACTATGGAGAAGGGGGCATTGGTCCTACCTGATACGCTCCTTCTCGGAGTGTGGGGAAAATCATCCAGCCCCACCCTGGTGTCCGTCTGGTCCATAGTCTGGGAGGGGTTCCTGTTTTCGCAGGTCATGAGCCTCTTCATCGCTGCGCCCTTGTCGAACTGGGGAGGACCCAGACAAGGGAGGTGTGGCCAAAGAAAAACTAACTCGGTCTCCAAGTAGAGAAGCAGAGTATTACCCATTCCTGGATGATCTTCCCCGCATTCTGAGAAGGAGTGTATCAGGTAGGACCAACATCCCTTTTGAGAATTACACATTATTTGAATGCGAAATGTTGTTCCATAAATTCTTGGGCTTTCTCTGTAGAGTCTATGCGAAATTTTCGTCCTTCCCAGGAGATTAATACGCCTTCCGGTATCAGCCATCTAAATTTTATTTTTAATTTGTTTAATTGTTTCGTTAAGAAATTGTAATCTTTCCTTCTATCTCTGGCCCTTCTTGGTACTTGTTTTAGTGTAAGTACCTCCCTTCCTTTATACTGAACTATCTCTTCCCTCATTCTTCTATATATTTCTTCTTTTAGTGTTGTTTTCGTGAATCTTATGTGAACCTCTTTGGGGAGTTTATTTCTTCTAGCATAGTTGGTATAGGCTCTGTAGATTTCGTCGGTTCCATTTCTGATTTCATCTTTGTCTATGCCTGTTGTTTTAGCCAGCAGTTCAATCATAATTTCTTCTAGATCTTCGTCTTTTTGTTCTTCAATATTTTGAAATCTTAAGAAAAAGGAGGCCTTCTCCATCTCAAGATATATTAATGCATCTTCCGTATCCCGGGTCTTTGTGACTTGTTGGTTCTCTACCCTCTCCAATCTTCTAACTGTGGCTTCTGCTTTTTCTTCCACCCTATGTATTCGTTGTTCGTTTTCTGTGATATTTTGTTGTATTTTAACTATTTTCTCATTTATAACTTTAATATCGTCTTTGATCTCCCCTACATCTAATCGCATCTGTTCTTGGATTCTTCTAGATTCCTCATGGTTTTGGGCCATCTTCTCTTCCCTTCTTTTCTGCCCCTCTTGTATCATTGCCAATGCGGCCTGTATGTTTTGCATCCCAATAATAGTATTTGTCTTCTCCTTATCGCTCATTTCTCCTGTTTTTTGATGCACTGGCGATGCCACCAATAGTGTTTGTGTTGTAGGTATCCTCTTGGTTGTTTTTATGGTGGTGGATGTACTAGATGTTGCCATATGTAATCTATGTAATATTTCTGCCCACAATTTCATACAATTTAATTTGCTTAGTTTATGTTAATAGGCTCTATATCCAATTGCTATTTTAAATATTCTTATTTAGATACATTCGTTGATAAATCAGTAATACAAATATAGCCAGAAAAAAGGTAATGGGGGTGGGGGGGTGGAAAGAGAGAAAACAACGAAATATAAACAGATTCTAACAATTCATCTTATTACCTTCTTCTTCAATTAATTAGAAAATACAATAATATCCACTAACAATTTATATTAATTCTCAAATCCGTCACTCTATATCAATTATTAATATGACTGTGGAAAAATAATCAATCAATTAAATAAATTCTAACAGGTCTTTCTATTGTATTGTTAATCAACAAAATTAATCAGTTTTCTTTTCATATATTGCTTTAAAATATGTTTCCTTTAATCAAACCACTACAGAAATAATTATATTTGCTATACAGCTTCCTTTAAAGTCTCTCACTCACTCTCTTCAGTCCAATAGGTCCGTTTTAAATAGTTCAATATTTAATGATTAATAATCCAATCGTGTAAAGTCCGTACAGTTAAAGTTTTTGTACTTCCAATGTTCTGTAAAGTTTGCCTCCGGAGCAATAGTAGTATTTGTATCTCTTGGCACTTCACTCAAAACCACGCTCTTCTTCAGTCACTTCCGCTTTCACGCTCCAGTCCACTCGATCGAATCAAAGTCAATAATATCCAATAAGTTCGCCCCCAAAAACTTTCACCTTTTCAGCAAATAAT
Organism: Ptyas mucosa; assembly: GCA_012654045.1. Classification (NCBI taxonomy): domain Eukaryota; kingdom Metazoa; phylum Chordata; class Lepidosauria; order Squamata; family Colubridae; genus Ptyas; species Ptyas mucosa. Next base: position 9,450,509 of record WNWU01000035.1, read on the forward strand.
CCTTTCGAAAACAACCAGCTCTCTCCGTTCTCACAGGGTAGTTAGAAATCAATTCCTCTCCTCCGATCTCTCGTACGACACGCTCACTTTTCCGGCAAACAGTCCATTCGAAAGCAACCAGCTCTCTCCGTTCTCACAAGGTAGTTAGAAGTTCCAGCCAGTTCCTCTCCTCCGATCTCTCATACGCCCCGCTCACTTTTCCGACAAACAATCCGCTCGAAAACAGCCAGCTCTCTCCGTTCTCACAATGCAAATAAAGGCCCCAGCTGGTTCCTCTCCTCCAATCTCTCGTACTCTACGCTCCTCGGTCCGCTTCCACTCTCGCTTCTCCTTCAGTCTCTTTTACCCATTCAATTCCTTACTTTCTTTATTCCGTCCACACTTCACAGTCCAGTCTCAGACCCTGAATGTCCAGGAATCCAAGCTTCGTCCTCTATGACTCCAATCACCAAGCATACAATCGCTGGTTTATCAAACTCCCTCCGTGCACGCCAGCTGTCTAATTTATGCGCTGTCACTGTTACATTCAAAATGGTTCCTCTCCGCTCGATCTTCTCGTCGCCGCTTTGCCCCTCTTTCTCCGAAATTTCTATCACCAGCGTCCACTCTTTTCTGTCCACCAATCTTTGGGTTTCTCTCACTTTCAGTCCTCTGTAGATGACTTATTTTCTTTTTTCCGATCCTCGCTTCCCACTCACGCAGTCATCAGCACTTCAAGCCAACCTGAAGAGGTTGGTTTTTCCACGCACCAGATTAAGGTATTTGTCTTGTACCTTCGGAGGATTTGCGCTCCCCTCCGAGGTCCTGAGACGTTCCCCTTTAAACTGATGATCCCTCCGAGATCATCAGCGCCTATTTCGGCTCCAGGTACAGGATTGTTAGGCACTCAGGAACGGAGCTCCGTTCCTTTCGTCCCTAACGTGCTGAAGTCGCCGCCGGAAGTCCATTTCGCATTCGAAAAGCAAGATGAAAAAATGGGGAGTAAAGAACAAATAAATCTAAGTGACCAAGAGGTACAATTGAAAAGCAAGGAACATAAAGAACAAAAGAAGAGGGGTTGGAAAGGGAGGAAACAACGGAAATTACACAAAGAGTTACAAGAAACACAAACAAACTGAAAATAACGGATAAATAAATAACTAAAGAAATGGAAGAAGTGATAAAACTCACTTCCATAAACATAAATGGTCTGAATTCACCGACGAAGAGACATCAAATATTTACAAAATTACAGAAATTAAGGTAAGATATAATTGTATTACAGGAAGTTCATATAAGGAGACAACAGAGAAAACTCCTTGAAAATAAAAAACTCGGAGTATTATACACAGCCCTAGGAGATTGCAAAAAGAGGGGAGTGGTAATATATGCCAGAGATCAATTAAGAACAAAATCAATCTACAATGACAAAGAAGGTCGAATCCTGATGATTGAACTTAAATTGGAAATAAAAACAATTCTGATAGTCGTGATCTATGCCCCAAACGGGAATCAAATTGACTTTTACAAAGAACTACATAATAAATTAAAGGAATTAGACTATGAAAATATATGCATTGTTGGCGACTTTAATGCTATAGCAAATCCAAATGATGACTACCATACTACAAGGCAGAATAAGCTCAAGAGAAGAACTTTACCACAAACATTCAAAGACCTAGCAGAAGAATTGAGCTTACACGATACATGGAGAGATTCACATACTAACACGAAACAATATACATATTTCTCAGGCCCACATCAGTCGTGGTCCAGGCTAGATATGGCCTGGATGACACCGCAACTCAGTACAGACACAAAAGAGATAGAAATCACTCCCAGCATATGGGCTGACCATAACCCCATTGAACTAGTATGGAAAGGCCTGCGGAAACAGAAAAGATGGAAGATGGATACAACTACAATAAAGGAAAAAGACTATCAACAGATGATAGAAAAAGAAATGAAATCATTTTTGCATATCAATACCAATGATCAAACAATGACACAAAATTTATGGGACACAACGAAAGCATATATCAGGGGTCTAACAATTGCATACACAGCCAAAAGGAAAAAACAGAAACAACGAATTAGGAATGAGCTCCTGGATGAGATAAAAGTAGAAGAAACTAAATTGCAGCAGCAACCCAATAACAAGACAGTACAACAAAAACTCAATCTGGCCAAACATAAATTAAATCTAACTACAAAAACGGAAATAGCCCACAAAATAAGAATGGCAAAACAGATTAATTTTGAACACGCAAATAAGACGGGACGCTGGCTAGCGTATAAATTAAAAAAACAGGAAGAAAAAAGGATTATTCACCAACTTCAAGATGATTCTGGAATTCCCCATTACACACATCTAGAGAAGAAAAATATAGTGACAGAATTTTATAAAACACTTTATCGAAAGGAGAAAGTCTCGGAGGTACAAATTGAAGCCTATTTGCAGAAATCCAAAATTACTCAATTGAAGAAGAGCACAGAGAAAGATTGAATCAACCTATAACGATGTTTGAATTAGTGGAAGCCCGCAAAAAACAGAAAAATAACAAAACGCCAGGTCCGGACGGAATCCCAGCCGAATTTTACAAGTACTGCCAGCAAACTATTGATCCAATACTTTTACAAGTTTTCAATGAAGCATTATCTGAAGCAGAAATCCCAAAATCCTGGACTGAATCGATCATAACATTAATACACAAAGAAGATACAGAACCGACACAAATTAGCAATTATAGACCGATATCACTACTCAACGCTGATTATAAATTATTAATGGCAATACTGGCGCAGAGAATGAAAACAATAATACATAAATATATACACCCTGATCAGAACGGCTTTATACCCACCAGACAAATTAGAAATAATCTTAGATCAATTATCAGTATACTGGAATACTATGACCAAAGGATAGAAACCGAAACGGCAATAATTTCTCTCGATGCCCAGAAAGCGTTTGATAACGTAAATTGGAATTTTTTGATAAAACAATTGGAGAAAATGAACTGTGGACAGAAATTCCACAGATTAATACAAAAAAATCTATACTCATCAGACAGCAAAAATAGCGATAAATGGCGATTTGACACAAATCTTCGACATACAGTAAGGGGTAAGACAAGGATGCCCTATGTCACCATTATTATTTATAATAGTCCTGGAAACCCTTTTAAATGAGATAAGGAAAGATGAGAATATTAAAGGTTTAAAAATTAGAGGAGAAGAATACAAATTGTTGGCCTTCGCAGACGATGTGATATTTAACCTGGAAAATCCAAGACAATCAGGACCAAAGTTAATATCAAAGATAGAAGAATACGGAGAAGTCGCGGGACTTAAAATAAATAAACAAAAAACCAAAGTATTGACTAAAAATATGAACCAGATGCAGAAGGCAGAATTAGAGGAAAAAATTGGACTCCAAATTGTAAAGAAGATAAAATATTTAGGTATCTGGGTGACAGCGAAATCCACAACAATTAAAGAAGATAATTACATGAAATTATTAAAACAAATTAAAAGAGATTTGGAAATATGGAACAAAATTCAACTTTCACTGACTTCCGCTTCCGGTTCCGCTGGCGACAGACTCTGATCGGGCTAGCTCTGGCCCCAGAGTCTGATCCCCCCCATCTGGAGGCCCTTTGGGCCAAGCGCCCCATTATTGGGGCGTTTGCCGTTTGAGGGCGGCTCGCCAGGGGTCCCCTGCCTCACTTCCAGGGGCCGGGAGGCCGATGCTGGTGTGCCCGAGGCTCCAGAGGGGGTGGGAGGCGATTGGCGGCTTTTTTTTCGAGGCCACGGAGGCGCCACAGCGCCTAAGGGGACCGGTGCTACCTAAGAAGGCACAACGGACTGTACTGACTGATTGGAGAGTGGAGCAGGCATCCTGGAGGCGAGAGGGGGGGGTTGGAGTTCCCCCCCCCTTGTAGCTGGAAAGGTGCCGTGGCAGAGAACTAGGGGGAAGGAGATGGGGTGAAATCCCTTACCTTTCTGACTTTTCCTTGGAGGATGGCTGTGGCAGAGTTTCTTAGAGAGGTCTGGTGGCCCCTCTCCCCGGCAGGCAATGGCGGCGGTCTGACTTCCTGCTTCTTTATTTATGATTGAAGACAACATTCTCCTCTGGCTTCCTGTTTGACCTACTCTATACTTCGGACTCGTTGCTCCTGTGAGCGCCCACTGGTGGACAGTTGAAAAATTACTTTGATTGCTAATCCCTCTTTCTTCTCTGGAGGTTTGCCCTTTGATTTCTCATCTTCTATTGATCTAAGATGGCTAAGGGCCACAAATCAGCAGCAACTGACATGGGGAAAATTTTGGAAAGACTGGCGATATTGGACCAGAAGTTGGACAAATTAGATGACGTCCAAAAAGGATTATCTGAAATTAAATCTGAAATGACACTTATGAAAAAAGATTTAAATGATGTTCAACAGCTGGCAGAGCAAAACAAGAAGAAGATGGGGGGTCTGGAGGGGGAGGTACGGGCACTCCAGAAGGTGGAGGATGGGAGAGGAAATGCAATGTTAACCTTACAATTGGATAAGATGTCTTATTTTCTCAGGTTCCAAAACGTGGAACAACTTGACCAGGAAAATTTGAGAGAAGTGATGGTTAAAATGTTGGGTGAATTTTTAGAAAGAGATTTGGAGTCTATTGGAAGGGATGTGGACTTGGTGTACAGAGTAAACTCACAATTTGCAATTTTACATAATTTACCAAGAGAGATTCATATTAAATTTGTGAGAAGGGAACTGAGAGATGAGATACTGAGAAAACAAAGACTGGGGGCGCTGGTGTACAGGGGCAAGGAGATCACCATCCTGAAGCAGATTTCCAGACAGGTACGAGAATTAAGAAGAAAATATTATTTTTTATCAAATAAGCTGTACCTCAAGGGAGTAGGTTTTAGGTGGCTGATTCCGGAGGGTTTGATGATTTTTTGGGAGGACAGTAAGAAGAAAATTAATAATGTAACGGAAGCTAAGGCTTTTCTTGACCAACATAAATCCTTCCTAGGTGGAGAAGATACAGGAGCCGAAGAGGGGGAAGTATTAGATGATCAAGGAGTGGAGGCGGACGGGGCTGTTGCGGCCCGGGAGGGGGAGGGAGGCCAGACCATGGTTTTAAGAGCCAGAACTAGGAAATGAAGAAAGGAGGGGAATCTATTGTTTAAGGTTTTTTTAATTGACATTTTTTTTCTCTCTCTTCTTTTATCGTATTTTGTATAACACTCTTTTTTTTTGTTTATATAATTTTTATATAACCTGGTTGTTTGTTTTGATTTAAGATAATAATGTCTGTTGTGTGAGAAATTTAAAAAAAGAAAATAATAACTGAAATATCTTTATATAAAGATATTGAAAATTCAACATATTGTAAACTATAATATTGTATATTCTTAACCAATAAAAACTTTAAAAAAAACAAACCAAAATTCAACTTTCACTGATAGGTAGAATTAACTCAATAAAGATGAACATTTTACCGAGAATATTATTTCTATATCAGGTAATACCAGTACATCCAGGGAGGGGTTTTTTCAAAAAACTTAACAAAATAGTAGCAACATATATATGGCAAGGGAAAAGACCCAGAATAAAAATTAAAGCATTACAAGACACAAGAGATAAGGGAGGCCTAGCATTACCAAACTGGGAGTTATATTACAAAGCGGCCAGTATAATTTGGATCAAAGATTGGATAAAATTGGAAAACAAGAGAATATTATACCTAGAAGGATTTGACCTTCTAAGAGGATGGCACGCTTTTTTATGGGATGGACCGGATAAAAAGCACACATATTTCCAACGACATATTATTAGGGCTTCACTATATAAAATTTGGCTGGGAATAAAAAAAAGATACTATACAACAATACCAAGATGGTGGTCCCCGATGGAAGCATTAATATTTCCGAATACTTTAGAAATAGGCAAAATGGGGAAATATCAAGATCTGTTAAATAAAGAGGGGGAACTTCTTCCAAAACAACAACTCCAGGAGACCAACACAAACATAGACTGGTGGCACTACACCCAAATTAAATCAAGATATCACAAGGATAAATTACAATACGGAATAGCCATGGAGCCGAATGATTTGGATAAAATTCTTTTAGGGACTGACCAAAAAACAATAACCAAACTATACAATCTCTTGCTAAAAGACACTCTTCTAGAAGAAACGGTTAAACACAATATGATAATGTGGGCCAGGGACATAGGACACAACATTCAACTTACAGAATGGGAGAAATTATGGAAACAAAATATTAGAATGACGAGAGCTATATCCTATAAGGAAAATTTAATAAAAATGTTCTATAGATGGCATTTACCACCGGCCCGTCTAGCCAAAATCCACCCAAACACATCTGCATTGTGCTGGAAATGCAAAAATCAAAAAGGATCATATTTTCATATGTGGTGGAAATGTAGCAAAGCACAACTTTATTGGCAAGAAATTAAAACCATAATAGAAGAAATAATAAATCTCCAGACACCAAATAAACCAGAGTTCTTCTTATTCGGTATGATGACACCACAATATAGTAAAGAAATAAAATATCTTAGTACCCATATTCTTACAGCAGCGTGAATTATATATGCCCAAAATTGGAAGACAGACCTGATCCCGAGCAGAGAAAAAATCATATCCAAAATAAACGAATGTGCCGAAATGGATAAGCTAACTTTAGAATTGCAGGACAAAGAAGAAAGTGAATTTTACCAAGTATGGCACAAATGGTACCAATGGCTGGAAAGTAAAATAACAATAAATTAAAATATGACAAATAGGGTTGCAGAAAGTTGAGAGATATAGAACAAAAAAGATATCTAAACACCAATACTTACAATTCTAAGTTGAAATACATGATAATTGACCATGTAAATTGCATAAAATTTAAGATATGATCTGTAGATGACTGACAACAAATATGTATATGTAGTACGAGTGGTGTAGGTGGAGGGAATGGTTGTATTTTTGTTGTTTATGTCTATTTGTCTTTTTTTTTGTATGTTTTAACGTCTAATAATTTTTTTTTTAAAAAAAGAGAGAATTACACATTATTCCACCATAATTTCAATTTCCCAAATGTCTAGGACTACAAATAAGGCCAAATATTAACAGAATTTAATCAATCCCGGGAATATATCTCAAAATCCCCACAATTTCTAATCCTTAAAAGTTCAAGTTCACAGTATACTTTAACACACTATCTTTAATCTATATATATATAAGTGAAATACCACTCATGCATCGTCACAAAATCTCCAGAACAGTAAAGCCTACAAATTTGAAATTTGCCACGTATGTTCCTCTTGGCTTCTATGTGCTCACTAAGAAAGGACTTTTCTAAATGACCATCAGAGCATTAGTATTTCCTATATTATTATTAACACGCTCTGATGCTAAGGAGTTCTACTTCCCCTGCCCATCTGAAAAGAAATCTGTTCCAAATGCAAAACACAGAAGGAAGGACTTTCAGTTTCAGTTTTACTTTCACAGCAGCAAGCAGGGGATAAGATAGAGGAGGCTTCTGTGGGCCAAGGCTGAGGGAGAGAAGGGGATAGGATAGGGGAGGTTTCTGTGGGGCAGGCCTGAGGCAGAGAAGGGGATAGGATAGGGGAGGCTTCTATGGGGCAAGGCTGAGGGAGAGAAGGGGATAAGATCGCGGAGGCTTCTGTGCGGCAAGCCTGAGGGAGAGAAGGGGAGAAGGCTGATCATAACTACTAATTAATTTTCAAGCTGTAAGTGTCGATTTATCAAGCCTGAACACATAGTTTCATAGCAGAGCATGGGTATTTAGCTAGTATTAATAATACAATTGAATTACCTAATCCTAAACTTCCACCTACTAAGCTTAGTTTATTTTTAATTATAACAGATTCTATTATCTGTTAATATGTATACTACTATTTTCCTTATTTGTATTTTCTATTTTTTCTTTTTATTAATATATTTTATCATTTTTCATCATCTCTTAACCTTTTTGCAGTTCCATTATTTATTGACTTTTTAATCACCCTTTTATTTCTCTCTTTTGGAGTTATAAAACTCTTTTGCCCTTTGTCTCTTTCTGCTGTATTATTTGAACACCCATCAATAAGACTTTCATTTTTGGGGGGAGATTTTTTCCTTTTTTCTCTGTTCCATTATAAGCTGTTAAGGAATTATCTAATTGATTCCTGCTTATTAATCCTTTCTCTTCATTATCTTTATCTTCTTGCATCTCGTTTTCATTTTTTCTTTCCACTGCTTCTTCTAATTTCTCATCTATTTCCTGAATATCATGTTCATCTTTCCCCCCCAATTCTTGAGTGACTTCTACACTTATTTCTTTATCTTTAGACAATTCCCTTGTCTCCTTATTGTTCTTTATAGTTTCATGCATGTTTTTGAGCATCAAAATTATTTCTTCATTTGCCTCTAATTATCCCCTGTAAATCCATTTTGTAACAATTTAATAAAAATTACTCAGTATGCCTCTTTGGTTCCAAAATCTCAATATTTAAAAACTCCAACTTAATAAAATTCAATCAATCCCATAGTTGTACCTCCAAATCCCCTAAATTTATAATCTTTAAAATTCTTTAGTAAGTTACAGCCTTTATACAGTTTTTCATTTATGTATCTTCCCAATTGTCCAAATTTTAAAGTCTTATTTAACTTTTCTTCTTTTCTCTTTTCTTTTATCACCTTTCTTCTTTTGGCTTGTAGAATGTTCTGTCAAATAGCCTTAATAATCCAAATCTAAATTAATCCACTAGGTTCCTCCAATCTGTCAAATCCCTAATCCAATAGCTGGTTTCAATAAAGTTTAGTTATTTGCAATTTAGTTCATCTTAGAAATCTTCAAGAGGGAAAAGGAACTCATTAGGTATTTTCAAAATATCCAAATCATCTTCTAAAATAGAGTCAAGGTCAGGCCACCTTCCAGGTGTTATTTACTTTCTTCTATTCTGTGTATTAGACTTTATGTGTATTGTGCCTCACTTTCACTAAGAATACTGACGCTGTAGTGCTCCTCTTCCTCCAGTAGATGGCTCTCCTGCTCCCAAGTCCAACGTTAAACAACATGTCAAAAACAGCTGATTATCTGATAAGTCCAGGGGGTTTAGAAATACAAATAAGCAAGACAGTTTTTCCCAAAAATCACCTTTCAAATTGTTTAAGCTTTTTTCCAGACTTTCTGTATTTTAAAGCTTCCCTTAGGCATTTCTTTTGCCTCTTAATTTTCAGTCTTTAATCTTCTCCATGTGTCTAATTGCTGATTCCTTAACACTTGGAGATTATCTTTTAAAATTCTTGTACTTAAATTAAGTCTTTAGAGTAAGAGTTGGAAATTATCTCACCCAGTTTCAATGCTATGTCCACAGACCGCTCCAGCACAAATCTTATGGTCCCAGTTGTCCCAGCTTGTGAATGCCAAAAATGGCCGTTGTCCGTGCTGCCATTCGGGAGAGTTTGCTTCAGGCCTAATGAGGAAATTGCAAATTCCTCATGGTCCACGCATTGCCTCTCCTTTCTTTGCTGCCCCTACAAGGTGGCTTTGACCCCGTAGAGTCTCCCGACAACGGTTGCTGGCTGGATTTTGCAGGACTCGGCGGAGCATGCTATTTTCCAAGCTGTTCTCGCCGCGACGTCATCCAGAAGTCTCAGGTCAACTTATTTTCCAAAGCACCAGAAGGCAAGAAAAGACACAATGGACAGAAACTAATCAAAGAGAGAAGCAACCTGGAATTAAGGAGAAACTTCCTAACAATGAGGACAATTAACGAGTTGAATAGCTTTTTTAGTTTTTTAGAATAGCTTGCCTTCAGTGGTTCTGGGTGTTCCATTATTGGAGGCTTTCAAAAAGAGACTGGACAGCTGACTGTCTGAAATGCTATAGGGTCTGCTGCTTGAGCAGGGGGTTGGACTAGAAGACCTCCAAGGTCCCTTCCAGCTCTATTCTGATTGATTGATTATGAGATGTTTTCTTAAATTAAATTTCTCCCTTATATTCAAATTTCTTTTATCTGACTGTTGTCTTAGTGGCAGCTCTTCTTCCTGCTCCTCGGAGTCAGTCCTACAGTTATGTTGTTGGTTTGAGCTCTGAGTTTGGTGATTTGGTTGCAAACATTTCGTCCCCATTTGAGGAGACATCTTCAGTGTGCTTTGGATTGTGCTTGTGTGGGGGAGCACGGGCCTTTAAATACCTTCTCTGCAGACGAAGGTCTCCCAGTGATGAGGGGTGTTGAGCATTGGATACCTGAAGTTGGTTGAAATGTCTTTGAATATTAATAGATCAGGTTGGTAGTTATGTTGTTGGTTGAATCTCTAGGGTGTGTTAAATTCTTCAGCTTTCAATTTCCAAACATTAGGGGTGCTCAAAAGTTGTGACATGCCTTGAGGATTGTAAATATATTTTGGTTACTTTAATATAATTTAGATGTGTTTGGTAAGTAATGACATAAATATCACAACTTTTTAACATTTTGTTTGTTTCATACATAGCCACAAGCAGACCAATTCCAACTACCCTTGAATTCTGTTGACCGTTAACTAATTCCAAGCAGGTGCTGGCCATTCCTTGAGAATATTGCTGTACATAGGCATGAGTAGCAATAAATCAATTTAATTGGACTTTCACAGGTGGACCTGACCTTCTGCGCCTGATAATGAGAGTACAAACAAAGCCCTGTCTGTTTATTGTGTGTAATGTACATGAAAAAAAAACAGATGGAGCTTTGATTGTTATCCTGAAGGTCACCATCTTGCCTTTTGTGACCATAGTTTGCATGCTTTCCTGTTCCTATCAGTTAACTGAGATCAGAGCCTATATTTTTAAAGGTTGGTTGATGAGTTTAGTGCACTGCCAAAGTAGCCTTGACAAGCTGGCCTAAAGATGCAATAGGCAGAGAGGTCATTGTTCAATCTTCATTTTCATCCCTGCATGAAACCTGCTGTGCTGAGGTCATTTAGTGAAAAGGAAAATATAAAAGCAGCCAAAACAAGGTCTCTTCCCCACCACCTGAGCAGTATCTGAACTTTCCTCTTAACTTGGCTGGCCACAAGTTCTCCATTTTTAGCCTGCTATCTCCAAGAAAATCAACTTCTCTAAAATGCCCACAACACTAAAGCCTCATTCAACACATTTATCTTAGATTGTGTTCCTGCTTAAAAATGGAGCCATTTTAACATACAGTGCAGAGATACGGCAGTTTTGGCAGTGAGATATTATCTAGGAGAAGTCAAATTGGCAGCCACTTTCACGCCCACTTGCCATTCTCCATCAGATACATCGTTTCAGAGTCCCAAAATACAAGTTAGTGCTGCCTCTTCAATGTTCCGTCCCTGCAAGCCATTTTTTTCACAGATGGATATGGGTACAGGTACTCCTTGACTTACAACCATTCATTTAGTGACTGTTCAAAGTTACAATGGCACTGAAAGAAATGACTTATGACCATTTTCCAGTTATGACCATTGCAGTGTTCCCACAGTGTTGTGACCTAGGCTTACTGAGTCATTACAAGACTCAATTACTCCCAAATAAATCTATTTTATTGTAACAGCTGAGAATTATGTTGATTCCCATCTGAATCCCAATTAGTTGCAAAACAAGTCCTTTGGAAAAAGTCCTTTGGGTAATCATTAACCTTTATCTTCTTTGACACCCTGCCAAAGGCCTTACTTGGCAAAGCCCCACAAAGTTCAGAAACAAACAAGAGACGCCAACTGGAAACAGAGTTAGCAACATTACTTTCCTGCAAAAAGGCTCAAGTGCCTTTGTTTCTCTTTTAAGCCTTATGGGAAGGGCCAATCATCTCCTGGCCTTACTCCCGAGTCGTCCCTTTTGCTTTAGCTGCTCTTGCTTTCTGGCAGCTCTGTGCATGCGTGCACTAGGAACAGGCTCCCCCTGTTCCCCTGCCTCTCTGCTGTCCAACTCTGGGGGCTCCAGAGTCCATGCATCACTCCCAGATGGCCCTGGCCACATCTCTGCCTCCAGCGCAGAGCCCTTGTCTGGGTCTTCCCGAGGCTCCAGGACTGGCCCATGTTCCTCCCCAGCCTCCTCACTGTCCGACTCCGCTGCAGGTCCGCAGGCTCCTGGCGTACCACAACACACGGACACGTGATCAAAATTCAGATGCTTGGCAACTGGCTCATATTTTTGACAGTTACAGGGTCCTGTGATCCCGTTTTGCGACCTGAGAAGCAAAGGCAATGGGGGAGACAGATTCATTGAACAACCATGTTATTACCCTAACAACCGCAGTGTTTACTTAACTGTGGTAAACAAGGTTGTAAAAGGGGGAAAATTTCACTGAATGCCCACCTTGCATAGCAACAGAAATTTTGGGCTCAATTGTGATCATAGGTTGAGGACCACCTGTATTGATTTTTGCTATTTTAGCCACAGGAAGGTTCATGGTTGGCCCCCACACACATATTACCATTGTTCACTTTTCTTCTTTTTTCCAGGTCCTCCACCACCACATAGCTACCGTGGAGAAGTTACCACTGAATGCATCTGGCTGCCAGCTGCAAATTCGTTGCAAGAATTTCCGCGTAGCTTGCTTTTTGATGGTGCAAGAACGAGATTGCCATGAAGTCTATACCTCTTTGCTGAAGCTCTCGCAACCAGGTGCGTGTAGTGCACAGTCCGTTTGCTTCCCGTCCCAGGGCTGCTGTGTGGTACCAGCCTGTTCTCCCTGACTTTTAAGTGCCTCTTTCCCTGGGAAGGAGAGCTTTTTCCAGGCCCTTCTGAAAGAGGAATAGCTCAGTTGCTTTGGGGTTTCGTCCTAGGAAGATGTTAGCAGGATTCAAGCATTCTTTGTGTTGGATGTTGGGACATTGTAGCGCTAGGCAGGAAAACTAGGCACAAGAGTATGTGAAAGAGAAAAAGGTTTCTTTTATTAATATTTTATTTTTATTATTAAAAGTTATGGTTAAGGTGCTGACTTAGAAACCAGGAGACTAAGTTCTAGTCCCACATTAGGCATGAAAGCTGGCTGGGTGATTTGGGCCAATCACCATGAGATTTTTTTTTTTTTGATTTTGATTTATATGCCGCCCTTCTCCGGAGACTCAGGGCGGCTTACAATGCGCTAAGCAATAGCCTTCATACTTTTTGTATATTTATACAAAGTCAGCTTATTGCCCCCACAAACTGGGTCCTCAATTTACCTACCTTAGAAAGGATGGAAGGCTGAGTCAACCTTGAGCCTTGGTGAGATTCGAACCTGCAGTAATTGCAGGCAGCTAATGTTAATAACAGGGCTTTAGACCACTGTACTATCCAAGGCTCTTGGATTGGATTGTGAGTTCTAATCTTGTTTTAAGCATGAAAGCTAGTTCAGTGACTTTGGACCACTCACCAGGAGATGGTGAGTTCTGGTCCTGCCATAGATATGAAAGCCAGCTGGGTGACCTTGGACCAGTCACTCTGTCTCTCAGCCCAACCCACCTCATAGGGTTGGTTGTTGTGGGGAAAACAAGAAGAGGAAAAAGTAGATGTGTTTGCTGCCGTGAATTAATTATAAAGTAATAAAGATGAGATAAAAATCTAATAAATAAATATCATGATGTGAAACTGTGCAGGTAGTCTCCGATAAGATGCTACTTCTCTGGGCCTGGCATAAAACATCGGCATTGGGCATGGGTAGAGAGTTTATAATCTGCAAAGTGAGCCAAGTTATTTCAGCTTCAATGGCTGTTCCAGGGGTTGGATTTTAATGCTGTCATAATCTTTTCCATGAACAACAGTCCAATCAATGTTGGGTTTAAACTGCCCATTAGATTTTAAATCAAGTCTTATAATTGCCCTCTGAAGTCTTGCTTATGTGCCCTGAGAACCATCTCTGCTTATCCTTGGAGGTTCCCATATAGCAGGGGTGTCAAACTCATGCCATCACAACAGCGTCATGTGACATAGCGGGCTTTTTCCCCCTTCACTAAACTGGCTGTGGGCATGGCTAGTGTGTGACGCATCTGGCCCACGGGCCAAGAGTTTGACAGTCCTTCCATATAGTATTTTAAATTCTTGAAAACTGCATTTTCAAAACTCTTTAACGCTGCTCAATAGGAGAAAAAGGAAGTCCCTCGATTCCAGAAAGAAAATCAGTAAATCATGCTCTTGATAATGCTCTTCATTTTGTATCACTGTCCCCTGTGACTAAAAATGTTTCCTGTGGCCCTTAGCTACCAAAAACTGCCCCTTTATGCCTCGTGCATCCTTTTTTTGGGAGAAGAAATTACAAACTTTTTGCCTGTCTTAGCAAAATATAACCTTTTCTTTTGTCTAGCTTGCCTTCCCTCAGTGCTCTTCTGATTCAGCTTCTCCAAAAAACTCCACTGTATCTTTCGTCAGCCAAACACCTAATCCCTCATTATTTGCTAGCAGTTGATTGACAGCTGAGGATTACCTGCTGGGTATATGGTCTCCTTCATCCAATTCTTTCTTCCTTAAGAGCTTGCTGCTTCATTGGCAGGAATGAATTATTGATTGCAGTTTTCAGAAAGGACCAGAGAGCTCACCCATCAGAATCCCAAACCTATCATAAAGTTTGATCGCAATCCCAGAAGCTATAAAGCCTGTGTGCTTCCTGTATCTTGTTTAGTTTTCCAGTCTATCAACCAGAAAAGTTTTTTTAAGTATCTATTCAGAAAGGATTGAAAGAGTGTCTCAAAGTCCAATCTAATTGCAACCTAGATTGCATTAACAGAAGGATTGAATCAAGATCATGGGAAGTATTAATACTGCTTTATAAAGACCACACTTAGAATACTGCATCCAGTTTTGGTCACCATGTTATATAAAAGATCTAGAGACTCTGAAAAGATTGCAGAAAAGAGCAACAAAGATTAGGGGCTGGAAGCTAAAACTAATGAAAAACAGTTGCAGGAATTGGGTATGTTTAGTCTAGTGAAATGAAAGACTGGGGTGACAGGATAACAGTTTAAGGAGCTGCCATAAAGAAAAGGGGGTCAATCGATTTTCCAAAGCACCAGGAGGCAAGACAAGAAACAATAGATGGAAACTAATCAAAGAGAGAAGCAACCTAGAACTAAGGAGAAATTGGAAAGGCTTGCCTTCAGAAGTTTTGGGTGCTTCACCACTGGAAGATTTTAAGAAGAGACTGACAGCCACTTGTCTGGAATGGGCAGGGGTTGGACTAGAAGACCTTCAAGGTTCCTTCCAACTCTATTATTTTGTTAGTGGTAAGCAACAATATCTTTAAACAACTGTGCATACCGGTAGATATTTTTATTGAAAAAAAATAATAACAAAATCCCTGTTTATAGTTATATTTGCAACAGCTGAAAGGGTTCTAGTGAATTGTCTTGGGGCTTAGTAACTTCTAGGTTTATTTTTAAATCTGCAGGAAATGTTAGATGCAAATCCAATAAAGTGGAATAGAAATTAAAGGAAGAACTTATTTGTAATATCATTGTATGCAGGGGCAATTTTTAAGATTTGGTCTCAAGTGCCCAAATGGTAGTTTTTTGCCTTTGAAAATTGCTTTTCTGCTTTAGTGAAACCTGAAGAACTTTACGCCTTCTCTTACAATCCCAAAATGCCTGAAGGCAGCCGAGAAACAGGCTGGAAGTCAATAGATGTCAAAGCAGATTACCTGCGGATGGGCATTGACAATGGCTCTTGGGAAATTAGCAATGTCAACAAGGATTACGAGGTGAGCTTGCATCTGTTTTGGGTCTGCTATCTAGGCCAGGAGATTCTACAGGTAGTCCTCGACTTAAGGACCACAGTTGAGAACACAACTTCTGTTGCTAAGAGATGCAGTCATTAAGTGAATCACACCCAATTTTACAATTTTTAAAGTGAATTGTGCGGTCATTAAACAAGTCTATCTGCCTCCCCCCTCTTGACTTTGCTTGTCAGAAGCTCACTGGGAAAGTTGCAAATGGCATTCAGGTGACTCTGGGATGCTTCAACCAGACATCATAATTACTTTTTGGTTGCCAAACGCCCAAATTGCCATCACGAGACTGTGGGGACACTACAATGGTTGTAAGTGCAACGGTTCTGAGACATGTTTTCAGCACCTTTGAAACTCTGAATGGTTGCTAAACAAATGGTCATAAATCAAGGACTACCTATAATGCACCTCTGCTAAAACTGTGAATCTGTAAGAAACTATTTTGCAAGTAAATAGACCATCAGTAAATGACTGAAGATAGTTTCATCTGTTTCTTCTTTCTAGATTTGCAGCACCTATTCTCGGGAACTAGTCATGCCTAAAATGGCTACTAGGGTGATGATCTTGGGAAGTGCGAAGTTTCGAAGCCGAGGTCGGATACCTGTGCTTTCCTACTTCTACAAAGAGAATAACGTTAGTCATGCTGTATTTTGTTTTCTGTGGGTTTGCTCATTTTTTTCCAGGTTACAACCAGTGAAAATCACATTGTATAACAGGACAAGGCAGGATAAGATAAGTTTTATTGTCACTTTTTCTGCTAACACACTTGCATACATTAAAAAATGAAATTCTGATGCTTGCTCTCAAAAGTATACATGCACACACACACTACGTCCATACACATACAGTACATGCACATACATATACAAATGCTATATAGACACACACACAGAGACACATACATATTAATCACAGATCATTTAGAATACATAGCAGAAAAAAGAGTCTTGGGAGTTAACAAAGTTGATACTATATGGTATAAATATATTGCAGAATCTAGTTGTTTTGCTTCCAATAGTACTTTGTGAGATAGTGTATCTGAGGAGAATAAGGGAATAGGTAACATTGTGAGGTAATTCAGACAGGAAGCACACAGGGGGTCTTATCTCTGCCTTTATTGTAAGGTCACATTAACAGAATCTTCAAGTCGAAAAGTTCATCTCTCCCCCCTCACCTTTACAGTCTTAGAAACTAGGGAGGGTCCCTTCTGAATCATTTACCATGCCCACATTCCTTCTGCGAGCCGAGCTGCCACTTATCTGACTGTTGCCTAATCTGCAGCTCTTCTTCCTGTCTCACAGGACCAATTTCACATACCATTAAGGGGTAGAGAGAATCATGGCTTTGAACAGACTCCTTGATAGAATTGATCTGGGTTGGTGGTAAATTGGAGCTAATATCAGAAGGACCATTTTTGCACAGTTCTTGCCAGCTAGAATTTCTTCTCTTTGTAAGAGAAGGGTTGTATTTTTATAATATAATTTAAATATGTAACTTTAAATGACAACATTTTGCAATATTTGAGGAATTTTTTCTCAGACATGGCTTTACTGAAGTTTTGTAGTTGTTGTTGTGCCTAATGGACGCATATTACCTGTTTTTGCAATTTTGTGGAGACTGAAAATAAAACTTAAAAAGAGTCTTAAAGATGAAACTGATATCAAAATTCAAGGTTCTAAAATCTGGGATTTCAGCTAGATTGCAAACATTGGGAAGGAAGGTTGGAAACGAAATGAACTGAAGTGGTGCAACAGCTGTTGTGCGATGACAACAGATGAATCGAGTTGAAATGAAAATCACAGGAAGGTGACTGCAGAAATATCTATTATCTAATAGGTCTCTGCCCTGCCCTGCATTGCTATGGCTCTGAGTTAGAAGAGATGCTTGAAATGTCCAGGAGTTTAAATGCAGTGTCTATGACTCAAATCCAATTTTTTGTAGTGGTTAAAGCATTAGGCTAGAAACTGGAGGCCATGAGTTCTAGTGCTGCCCTAGGCACAAAGCCAGACAGATGACCTTGCTGACCCAGTCACTCTCTCAACCCTGGGAAAGAACCAGTGGCAAACCACTTCTAAAAAACATTGCAAGAAGACTGCAGGGGACTACTCCATGCAATTGCCAAGAGTCAGAAACTGATTCGAAGACACACACACACACACACACACACACACACGCACGCACAGGGTCATTAAAGCAGCTATATCACTTTCTCCATTATAAAAGCAGCTGCAACAAGGTAAAACAGACATGTTCCAAAGTGCTTTTTCTGAATCAAACGTGAAGCATTGCAGAGCTGGGATTCAAGGCACCTGCATGTTTTAAAAACACCATCAGCACTTGGAAGATACCATGTTAGGCTGTGTATCTTTTAATGCACACAGGTGTTTGGAAACCAGCTAAGTTCAATGTTCTTTATGGCCACTGGATTTTGGAGAGCCCACTTGATTGCTAAAATTTCTGCTGACTGCAGCAACTCCCTTCACTGGATCTTAGGGGAATATGTGTCATCAAGTTCAATTTTGTGAAGATCTAGATGGCAACTTTCCATTTAGAACAATCTAAAAGGCATCTTGTGCTTTTTCAATCCTCAAAATGAGTTACGCAGGGCAGCCTTCAACTAATTACATCTCATCTCTGCTAATCTCAGGTTTTTGAACCCGAGGGAAATAGCTTGGAGCAGATAATTTCTTTTATTACTTGGCTGATTGAGGGACTGATTCTTAGTGTGGAATAAACTGCTGAGCTGCTGAGTTGCCAGCTTCATTGTTCCTGTAGTGCTCTCACCTCAAGGCTGGGCAAAATGACTTTGTGATATATTTAAATTTCCAGGAGAAATTTCCCTTTAGCATTGTTTGGTTCACTTGCATTCCTTTCTCAGCATTTTCCCCATATTGATGGAAAATAAATAGAAGGTGATGAAACAGCAAAAGAAAGAGAAAACAAAATGATCACATCTTCTTGGTTAAGAGATGACTTGTATATAGAATTTTATTTGAAGCCTCCCATGATTGGGGAGATGGATTGGGAGATACAGGAAGTTATCTATTCTATGTGGGACAAACAGGAAGGCAACTGAAAACAAGGGTTCATGAACATCAACTAGCAGTTAAACAGCATGACCAAAAATCCCTGATATCAAACCGCACTGATAATAAACAACAACAGTTCGATTGGGAAGGAACAAAAATAATTGGCCATGTCAGCACCCACCACACACGTGAATTTATCAAAGCCTGGTATTCTATCCAAGGAGCAATTAACAAGCATATTGATCTAGATCAGGGGTGTCAAACTGGTGCCCCGCGGGCTGGATGTGTCACATGCAGGCCATGCCCACCCCAGCTGCATGAATGGGAAAAATGTCGCGAAACATCATGTGACAGCAACGTGATGCCACAAGTTTGACACCTATAATCTAGATCCAGCATACGAATAGGTAAGAAACCAGACCATTCAAACAATCAATCAGGTTCGAATCTCACCAGGCTCAAGGTTGACTCAGCCTTTCTAAGGTAGGTAAAATGAGGACCCAGATTGTGGGGGGCAATAAGCTGACTTTGTATAAAATATACAAAAGTATGAAGGCTATTGCTTAACGTATTGTAAGCCGCCCTGAGTCTCCGGAGAACGGCAACATATAAATCAATTTTTTTAAAAAAGAGAGAGAGAGAGAACCAATCAGCTGCTCAGAATTTAAATATAGCTCCAAACAAACAACCAATCAAATGACCAACTGACCAAACTGGCACACAAGACATTTATAAGCTAGGGAGAATAGGAACAGAAAATCTTGCTAATGATGTTACCTAGTCTGGTAATTAAATGTTCAGAAACTGGACTTCCGGCGGCTCCGCGAGCCTGGATGGCGCCTTAATTAGCGCGCCCGCTCCGCGGTACTGTAAAAAACCCCGTGCAGCAATCCAACCCTGCTGGAAGGTTTGAAAACTTCCCCCTGGGCAAAAGGGGGAAGCGAAGAGCCGGCTGGTGGGGGTAGAGCTCGCCAAAGCCCCCCAGAAGGCTTTCTGTGGGGGTGAAAGGCTGAGTTCCCCAGAAGCCAGCCAAGAGCTCCAGACCGGGAACGCCTCTGCTTTGGCAGATTTACAAGCCGCGACCGCATCTGCTGGATTCTTTTTTTAAACTGAATTTAATAACAAGAAGCAGACGGGATCAGCCAGGAGGACTTTAATTGCAAGTATTTTGCTTAACTTCTTTATTTTTGAGGATTGCCTCCTTCGGAAGCTACAAAGTAAAAAGGGGAGGGGGGGAAATGGCGATTGAGGCTTGAGTGGCTGGGAAAGTGAAAGTGAACTGATTACTGCCATAGCCTCAAAGAAACTTTTCTTTTGTTAATGATTTGCCAGAAGGAGGATTTTCTTTTTCTTTTCCTTAAAGAATTGTTTGTTGGCTTTTAAGAAATTTGGACTATTTGGCTGTTTTTTAATTAAAAGAAATTTTAAGAATACAGGAAGAAGGGAAAAAAGTAAATAAAAGAAGGAGGAGGGGAAAGATAAACTCTTTCCAAAATGGCTACAAAACCTCCCCCAGTAAAAACAGTTCCAGCAAAAGGCACATCTAGTGCTGGCAGCTCTCCTGCTCATGCTCCTAAAGTACAAGAGACTCAGACTTTAACAATTGAAATGATACAACAGGTTATTCAAGGAGCATTGAGTGCTACAGAAAATAAACTTAAGCCAGAATTCAAAATGTTGCAGAAGATCTCACTGCTGTGATTGATACTAAAATCCAAACAGTTACAGAGGAATTGGCAGCACGTAATGTGGACATTAGAGAAGATATACTTTATGCATTTCAAGGGCTTGCTGCCCAAGCTGAAAATTTGGACTCTAAAATAGAAGAAGTTAAAGAAACTACTGAAGTTTTGAGCAACAAGTTGGATATGGCTCAGCAAAAAATTGAGAGATCTGAGATGGATTTGTTACTTATGCAATATAGAGAAATGGAGTTTGCAGTGAGAATTAGAGGGGTGAAAGAAGATAAAAAAGAAAATTTGAAGGAGAAGCTGGGAGAAGCAATAGCACAGGTGCTGGGAATGCCAAAAGGCGAAGTGATGTGGCAAATGGATAAAATTTTTAGAGTTAATTCCTGGGTGGCAAGACAGAGAAAGTTACCAAGAGATATAGTAATATATTTCACTACAAGATATGTGCGCAATGAAGTGCTGCAAGCAACTTACAAAAAAAAGCTAGAAGTGGACGGACAAGAGGTGATGACAATGAAAGAAATTCCCCCAAAGATGTTAAGAGCAAGAAGAGACTATTCTTTTTTGGTGGAGGAGTTAAAGAATCGTCAGCTACAATACAGATGGGATGTTCCAGCTGGCTTGGTGGTGAATCTTTCTGGAGAAAGATATAGGTTGAATACGATTGATAAAGCAAGGGATTTCTACATAAACGTTTTAAAGGCTGGAAGGCCAAAATCTCCTGAAATTAAAGTTAAAGAAACAGCTGAGAAGTTACCACAAGAAGAATTGTTATCCACCGCACAGGGGGGAATCTTAATTTCAACAAGCCAAGAAGACAGCCTTAAAGTTTTGGCAGATGTAGAACCCAGAGAACAAAGAATGACTAGAGCGGCTACAGCAAAACGTAAGGAGGAGTTAAAAATTCAACAACTGCAACTACCAAGTTCTGAAATTGCCAAAACAGAAGCGGTGGGAGGAGCCAGACCGAAAAGTCGGTTAGAGTTGGAAAACCAACAAATGCTCTTGAGGCTTCAGAAGTTCAAGCATGGGAACTAGATTCCTGACTTGGAATGTTAATGGTTTGAATTCTCCGCAGAAAAGAAGGAAGATATTTACCTATCTTAAACAATTTAAGAATGACATTATATGTTTGCAGGAAACTCATATTAGAATACAGGACCAAAAATACTTAATAAATTCAAAATTGGGCGCGCATTATGTTGCAGCATCATCAGAGAGAAAAAATGGTATAGTTATCTACCTGAAGAAAGACTTAATTTCTAAATTAATTGAATCAGACGAGCAGGGTAGATATCTGGCAATTGAAGTCTTGATTGAAGGTCAGAAAACTTTAATACTGGGGGTTTACGCACCCAATCAACAACAGGAGATTTTTTACAGTTTTTTACATGCTAAAATGACCAATTGGAAATATAAAACATGTATTCTGCTTGGGGACTGGAATGGAGTAATTGATGTCAGAAAAGACAAGTTAGGATCGAATCAAAGTGTTGCCTCAAGAGCTAAACTGCCAAGATCTTTTTTTGATTTGATGGAGGAATGGGAATTGAAAGATATTTGGCGGGACAGAAATCCAACAGATAAAGATTTTACCTTCTTCTCAGATAGACATCAATCCTTTTCAAGGATAGATTTTATATTAATATCTAATGATCTTTTCCCTAGGGTGAAGACAACAAAGATTTTTCCAAGAACGTTGACAGACCATAGCCCTGTATGGGTAGAAATAGATTATTGTAAGGGACCAAAGAGGTCCTGGAGAGTAAATGAAAACCTATTTAGATATGGGGAAAATATCAAGGAATGTAAGAAGTATTTGAAAGAATATTTTATTATGAATATGCAAAAGGGTACCTCAATGGAAATGGTATGGGATGCTAGTAAGGCTTATATGCGGGGTGTCTTGATTTATATGAATAATAAATTTAGAAAAAAGCAAGGGGAAAAAAGAAGGGTGTTGGAAGAGCAAATTAAGGAAAATGAACAACTTTTGATAAAAAACCCAAGGGATAATAAAGTTAAAGAGGTTATTAACTTGCTGAAAGAACAATTTAAAATGTTGATTGCAGATCAAACAGCAACTAATTTACAGTATGCTAAATATAATACATTTTGTAATGCCAACAAGCCTGGAAGATGGATGGCTTATATGCTTAGAAAGAAACAAAGTCAAAGAACAATTGAAAAAATTAAATATAAAGGAAAGGAGGTCTTTCAGCAAGAATTAATTAAGAAGTCGTTTACAGAATATTATTCAGAATTATATAAGGCAGGTAAGATTCAGGATATGGATATAGATGGATTTCTTAAGAAACAAAATATTAAGCCAGTTTCACAAGAACAAAGGGATATGTTAACTCAATTAATTACTTTGGAGGAAATTATGTCTGCAATTAAAGATTTAAAGATGGGCAAGGCCCCAGGAACTGATGGCCTGACGGCGGTCTATTATAAAAATTTACATGAAGAGATGGCTGAACCAATGAAAGAATTATTTAATACTATACAACAGGGAGGTAAGGTTCCTCCCTCCTGGTCCTCCTGGAGCCTTTATATCTTTAATACCAAAGGAAGGTCAGGACCCTACAGATCCAAAAAATTATAGGCCTCTCTCATTGTTAAATACGGATTATAAGATATTTACTAAGGTGTCGGCAAATAGATTAATGAAAGTATTGCAACAAATAATACATTATGATCAAACGGGTTTTATAGCAGGCAGACAAATGAAAAACAATGTAAGACATATTGTTCATGTATTGGAATATTTAGAAAGGAACAACCAGGTCCCTGCAGGTATAATTTTTTTAGATGCCGAAAAAGCATTTGATCGTCTTAATTGGAAGTTTTTATTAAATTTAATTGAAAGAATGCAGTTTGGTGATATTTTTATACAATCAATAAAGGCTATATATCAGAAACAAACAGCACAAATAATAGTTAATGGAGGCTTAACTGATAATTTTTTAATAGAAAAAGGTACACGGCAAGGATGCCCCTTGTCTCCATTATTATTTATTTTATCATTGGAAATTTTGTTGAATAATATAAGAGATTCAGAAGAAATAAAAGGAATACAGATTAGGCAATATGAATATAAACTGCGTGCTTTTGCGGATGACCTGGTCGTTACCTTAACTCAACCATTACAATCTGTTAGAATATTAATGGATATAATTAAAGAGTATGGATTAATATCTGGCTTTAAAATAAATGCAGCCAAAACAAAGACAATAGCTAAAAATATGACTGTTAAACAAAAACAAGAGATGGAGAAGCAAACAGGATTTGAAGTAGTTAAAAAGGTCAAGTATTTAGGAATAAATATCCTGACAACCAATTCGAAACTATATCACTATAATTATGAATTATTGTGGCAAAAGATGCAATTAGAGATTCAGAATTGGCGTAAGTTACAATTGTCACTGTTAGGAAGGATAGCTGCCATAAAAATGAATCTTTTACCAAGGTTTTTGTTCCTTTTTCAAACAATACCAATACTTAAAACTGATAAAATACTGAAAGAATGGCAAAAAGGTATAACAACGTTTGTTTGGGCAGGGAAAAAACCTCGAGTTAAACAGAAAATAATGCAGGATTCTCGAGAAAGAGGTCGGCTTAAAGTGCCTAATTTAGGGCTTTATTATGAGGCAGCTGTTTTATCACTAGTTAGTGACTGGATTATCTTAACAGAAGACAGGATATTAAATGTTGAAGGGTATGGCCTGGTTTATGGCTGGCATGCATATTTACTGTATGATAAAAAGGTAGATAATATCTTTAAAAGTCATATATTGAGAAGTTCCTTGTTACGAGTATGGAAAAAGTATAGTTATAAATTAAATGATAGAATTCCGATTTGGGCAATACCCAGACATGCGATTGAAAATATAAACATAGAGCAAAAGCAAGATGGGATTTCATATGAGCAACTTTTGGAGAAGGAAGGACAGGGGTTTCAGTTAAAAACTATTCAACAACTAAAAGATCAAGGAATAATTAAAACTTGGTTTCAATATGGCCAGCTACAGGCCAGATGGAAGGAAGACCAAAAAAAGGGTATTTTACAATATGAAGAGAACTTGATTAAGCAAATAAGAGACCAGGGCCAAATGCACATAAAAAGGTTATACAATGCATTATTGGAAATAGATTCGGAGACAGAATTAGTTAAGGATTGTATGATAAAATGGGCACAAAATGTAGGGGAAATAATAACGTTAGATACATGGGAAAATATATGGGTGAGAAATGTAAAATTCACACAGGCTCAAAATTTAAGAGAAAACTTTTATAAAATGTTTTATAGATGGCATTTAGACCCAAAGAAATTAGCTTGTATGTATCCAAATATTCAGCCCAGATGTTGGAGATGTGGATGTCAGGACGCCACGTATTTTCATATATGGTAGACGTATAAAAGTATTAAGGCGTTCTGGATAAGAATTTGGTAGATAATTCAAAATATATTTTAAAAAAAAGATTAAATTTACGCCACAGTTTTTTTTTGTTAGGTATTATAACAGATTGTACTGGATTAGAAATAAAATTGATTTTAAATTTAATAACAGCGGCAAGACTACTGGTGGCACAGTATTGGAAGAAACAAGAAATACCTACGATTCAAGAATGGACAATAAAGGTTGTGCATTTGGCAGAAATGGCAAAAATCTCCGCATATCTTAAAGACTATTGGAATGAAAGATATATAAAGGAATGGAGAAAATGGATAGACTATATTCAAAATAAATATCGGAATAAGAATTGTCAGTTAGCTTATGAATGAGATATGCAGTAGAGATAATCATATTAAGTAGGATTTGGTGTTTTTTTTTATTAGAAGTTAAAGATCAAGGTTATTAATGATATATTATATGGTTAGTTAATTATAGTATTATGTTTGTACATTTTGTACCCTGAGCTAATCCCGGGAAGCCAAGGGGGGGAGGGAGGGGGGTTGGGTGGGGGAGGGAGGGGGGTTGGGAGGGGGGTGAGGGAATGAGTGGGAAGGGAGGGAGAAAATGTTTGTACTTTTTATAAAACTTTTTAATAAAAAAAAAAGGAATGTTCAGAAACTAAATTGAAACACGCTTGGAGAGCAAACCACCGCCAAAATCTAAAACCCGAGCTACAAGTATATTCTGTTATTTCAAACATACAGGTAATCCTTGACTTATGATCACAGTTGGGACAAGAATTTCCATTACTAAACAAGGCTGTTCTTTACCCAATTTTACAATCTTTTTTGCCATGGTTAAGTGAATCACTGCAGCTGTTAAGTGAATCACACCGTCCTTAAGCAAATCTGTCTTCCCCCATTGACTTGGCTTGTTGGAAGCCAGCTGAGAAGGTCACAGATGGTGATCATGTGACCTTGGGATGCTGCAGTCATCATAAATACACATTGATTGCCAAGCAGCCATGTTTTGATCACATGACCATGGGAATGCCGCAACAGTTGTAAGGGTGAAAAATGGCCGTGTCACATTTTTCACTGCCGTTGTAACTTTGAGCGCTCATTAAATAAATGGTTGTAAGTCAAGGACTGCCTGTAATTCAATCCAAGGAGTATTAAAAGTATATAGCCTCTCTTTCCAAATTGCACTACTTTATCCCAAACATATTTCTGATATTCATGCATGCCCATGTCAACATCTCTCAGTAGTCTTGCAATAGTTGCATCCAAATTGAAAAGGAAGAATAGGTACATCAATGCTCAGTTCTGAATGTCTCACCTATTCATCCTTTGTATTTCAGGCCACCATCTGTAGATGCAGCCAGCCTTTGTCGGGATTTAGTACTCGCTGCCTGGAAGATGAACAGCTGCTGCAAGCGATTAGGGAAGCCAAGGCAGGGAGTCGCTTCATGTACGTGGTAGACACAAGGCCAAAGGTATTTCTTCCATTGAACCTTGGAGGTTGGCTTAATTTATATCAGGAGTGTCTATCCTTGGCAACTTTAAGATCTGTGGACTTCAACTCCTAGAATTTCTCAAATGTTAGGGTGCTGGAAGCTAAAGTGTATGATGAATGCTTGTGGGAACTAGATATGTCTACTCTAATGGCAAGAAATAATTGGTGGAAGATCATTAAAAAGAAAAGCAACCTAGAATTAAGGAGAAATTTCCTGACAGTCAGAACAATTAATCAGTGGAATGACTTGCCTCCAGAAGTTCTGGGTGCTCCACCAATAGAGGTTTTCAAAAAGAGATTGGATAGCTATTTGTCCAGAATGGTATAGGATCTTCTGTTCAAGTAGGAGTTGAGGACTAGAGGATCTCAAAAGTGACTCCTTCCCTCTTATTTATAGCAGGCTCCATCCCAGAGATCCCTAGTCCTCCAACTTTCCTGGGGTTTAGAAGTGATTTAAGTTTGTTCTTTGAACAGCTCCTGGGGACAGATATGCAATGAAGTTTTCTCTCTTGGAATATGGTGTTTGAATTTACTTTGATTACCATCTGTGGCATAGAATGGTAAATTTTGTTTCATTTGTATGCATTTTCTATTCTTAGTTGACAGAATAAACTAGGGAAGCCAGCTCTATTGGATACAACTGGAGCAGCAAATATGCCCAGTAATAAATAAATGATGTTGAATTTTCCTAGTTGAACGCCATGGCCAACCGAGCTGCTGGAAAGGGCTATGAGAATGTGGATAATTATGAATGCATCCGTTTTAAATTCATCGGCATTGAAAACATCCATGTGATGAGGAGCAGCCTGCAGAAACTCCTGGAAGGTAGGATGTGCTTTGCAGTTACCTGCTTACACAGACTTGGATGGAACTGCTGAATGGAAGACATTAGCGGACTCTGACTGTGTTCTTGCTTGTTCAGTTTACCTGACTTCTGAGTAGGCATTGTGCTTTGCAGTAATAAACTATCCAGGACAGTGGTGAAATGTAAAATTCGTTACTACCAGTTCTGTGAGCGTGGCTTGGTGGTGGTGGGATAATGTGACTGAGTGGGTGTGGCCAACTTTTTTTTTAACTTTTAAAACCATTTTTTCTACAACCTGTTCGGTCAGAGAGGTTATTTAAAAAATGCTTTTAAAAGCCTCTGACAATCCCAGTTGAATTGCCTGATCATCAGAGGCTTTTTTTTCTTTTAAAAGCCTCTGACGATCCCAGCTGAGCCACGCGATCATCAGAGGCGTTTTTTATTTACTTTTAAAAGCATTTTTTCGGCTGAAGAGGTTGTAGAAAAAATGCTTTTAAAAATAAAATAAAGCCTCTGATGACTGCACAGCTCAGCTGGGCATGGGGGGCGGCAGGGATTTTTGCTACTGGTTCTCCGAACCACCCGCTGCCCTTGCTGCTGGATCGAGTGATCCAGTCCAAACTGTAAGCATTTCACCCCTGATCCAGGAGAAAGATATTATTTTTATTGGGAATGTAAATACAGCATGGTATATATTGATTGAATTACTTTGGTGTAACAGGGATGCAGTATTCATTATAAATAAATCCTGGTTTGTTACTTAAGTTGTAATACATGTACTCTTCAACTTACAACCACAATTGAGCCCCAAATGTCTGTTGCTAAGTGCAACAGTTTTGCCCCATTTTCTGATCTGTTTTGCAAATTAAGCAAATCACTGCTGTTGTTAAGATTCACCAGGTCGTTAAGTGAATCTGGCTTTCCCCAGTGACTTTGCTTGTTGGAAGTTGGCTGGGAAGCTTACAAATGGTAATCATATCACCTCAGGACTCTGCAGCTGTCGTATATATGTGCCAGTTGCCAAGTTTTGATCACATGACCATATGGATGCTGCAACAATCATAAATGCAAAAACCAGTCATGTCACTTTTTTCAGTGCCGTTATAAATTTGAATGTTTGCTAAATGAATGGTTGTAATTTAAGGACTGCCTGTACTGTTGGTGAGAGATCACCAAGGGGAAACTTTGTGTGGATGCGGATGTTATGACTTATCAGCCTCTGGAAGGCCCTTCGTTGTTACCTCAGCTGTCTCTTTACTGAAACTGTGGTTCCTCTCAAACTCCAAGACTTGAAGTTCCTCAAAGCTAACTTTTATTAGAGGTGTCATATTGGCACATCTGGGAAAACCCTAATCTGAGAGCTTCCAGGTTTTCCACACCCAAAAGAAAGTTGAAGACCTTGCCCCTCTCCCACATGTCCACCACACATCCAATCAGGTACCGTCTAGAACAGAGAATACCTCCTCATTCTTCTCAACACAGCTGCAGGGCACTTTGGCCTTGACTTTCTATAAATAATTTTATTTTGACTACATATCTTCTTCCCTCTATGCAATCCCCCCTCCCAATTTCTCACAGTAAAATTTGTGGCAGGCCTGAAGCCTGAAGGCACAAAGCTAGAAAACTGACTCCCAGGTCTGACAGGCTGCCTCCCCTCAGAAAAGACGTGTGTCCTGGAAAAAAAACAATAAGGGGGTTAATCATATCTCTAACCACCCCTCCTCCCCACAGGGGGACTCTGGCTTGTCAGGGTACTTGTCGTGAAATTGTTTAACTAGTCTATCTGCTTTTACATTCCAACTCTTGACCCAGGTAGCTTCAAACAAAGGGTACCCTTTTTCAGTGTATTGTAATTGACCCCTATGTAGCCTAGAATCTAATATTTTCTTGACTTCATAATGGTTCTCTCCTTGCATCACTATAAGAGGAGTTTGAGGTCTTAGGTTGGACCAGTGGTGATATTCAAAAAATTTTAGTACCAGTTCTGTGGGCGTGGCTTGTTTGGCGGGCATGGCTTGGCGGGCATGTGATTGGGTGGGCATGGCTAGGTGGTCATGATCCTAGTTCCCCCTATGAGGATTCCTGCATCCGGACCTTTTGCAATCCCCCAAAGTGTCAAAGGAAACCAGATTCTGTACTGCTCTGAACCCTTAAGGCAAACCAAATACAAGTGGTCCTCGCTTAATGGCCGGTTGCTTAGCAAGTGCTCAAATTTTCAGAGCTACTTGACTTGTTTTTGGAGTTTTGACACAGATACAGACACACACACACACATTTATGACCAGTTACAACATTACCACACAGTCATGAGACTGAGGTTTTCTATGTTTTTTGCCAGTTTCTGACAATTACTTCTGGTTTCCGTTTAAAAATGCCCATTGGGGAAAATGGACTTGTTTAACAACCACAGTGTTCGCTTAATGACCACAAGGTTCACTTAACGACCATGGTGTTTGCTTAACTCAGGGGTCTGCAACCTTAAACACTCAAAGAGCTGTTTTTCTGTTTTCTTTTAAACAGGTATCTCTCTCTCTGACTCTCTCTTTTCTCCCTCTCTCCCTCATCTCTCTCTTTTTCCCTCCCTCCCTCTCATATCTCTTTCTCCCTCTCCCTCTGTCATCTCCTCACTCTTTTTCTCTCATTTCTCCCTCATCTCTTTCTCTTCCTTTCTCCCTCTCTGTTTCTCATCTCTCCCTCTTTCTTTCTCTCATCTCCTCTTGCTCATCTCTCTCTCATCTCTTTCTCTGTGTATGTCTCTTGTCTCTCTCTCTCTCTCTTTCCCTCCCTCCCTTTCTTCTTTCTTTCCCTTCCCCCTCTCTATGTGTCTTTTGTCTCTCTTTCCCTTCCCCTCTCTTCTCTCTCTTTCCCTCCCTCCCTTCCTCCCTCTCTGTCCATGGGGGGCGTGGGAGGAACCTCTGAACTGGTGCTGGGTTGTGGGAATCTGACGTCTGGATGCCGACAAGCCAGATATTGAAGACCAGATGGGGGCAATCCCACAGTCTCCCCAAAAATAACAGATGTCTTGTCGCTTCCGAATGCTTCTGGTGAGGAGGAAGAGAAGCACAGTGGGAGGAGGCTTGGTGGGTGTCAGAGGGGTGGCGAGCACTTCATGGATCCTAAGGGGAATCGAGCCTCCACGCTCACAACATCTTTACCTGATGGCATAGCTGGCAGCCGCTTCCTGCGTCAGGAGGTCTGTGCTCTTCCCGCTGCTGCTCACGACTAAACTGCAGATTAGAGGCAGCCAGCAGATAGCTGGTTTACTCACTTTGCTGCTCTCTGCTTGCAGGCAGCGAAAGAAAGCACCGTCTCCTGCCTCCATGCATCGAGGAGGCAGAGCAGCAGTGGGAAGAGCACAAACCTCCTAACGCAGGAAGCAGCTGCCAGCTATGCCCTCAGGTGAAGATGTTGTGAGCAGAGAAGCTCAATTCCCCTAAGGAGCCTCAGTTTACTCGTGAGCACCATTGGCCTTTCTCCCTGCC
The DNA here is from genome assembly GCA_012654045.1 of Ptyas mucosa. Lineage (NCBI taxonomy): Eukaryota > Metazoa > Chordata > Lepidosauria > Squamata > Colubridae > Ptyas > Ptyas mucosa. The sequence goes on from WNWU01000035.1 coordinate 9,481,132, forward strand.
TCTCCCAACCAATGTTGCTCATGAGTAAACTGCAGCTAGGATCTCCCGCGTGCTTCCCTCGCAATCTAGGCCGGCTGGGAGAAACACATGGGAAGGGCTCTGGTGCCACAATCTGTCGCATGCTTCACTCGCAGGACAGGCCGACTTAGGGAAACACATAGGAAGAGCTCCAGTGCTGCGATCTCCCCTCCCTCTCTGCGTGCATCAGTTCACCCGCCGCTGGTATCACTCCTCTGCCAGCTCTCCTTCCCCCACCCACTCGCCGGTCTGTGCCCTTCGGCCTTTCCTTTGCCAGCAGCGGTGAGCGGGCGGGCAGGGCGAGCGTTGAGTGGGTGGGTGGGGCGAGTGAGCATCAGGCGGCCGGGGTGAGCGAGCATGGACCGGGCAACCGGTTCGGGGGTGTGGCCAGCCAGAGGTCGCTATGAGTTCGGCGAACCACACCAAATTTCTGCTAATGGTTCGCCTGAACCAGTGCGAACCAGCTGAATACCACCTCTGGGTTGGACCCAACTGAGGGTTTCAGCAAGCTACAATGAAAGACAGGCTGTATTTTCCCTAGAACGTGCGGGAGGCTAAGCTGAACTGTCACTGGGTTAATTATTTTTACTATTGGGAAAGGATCTAGGAACTTGGGTCCCAATTTCTTGCTAGGCAGCCTTAACCATATGTATTTGGTGGATAGGAAAACCTTATCCCCCGCTCGGAAGTGGGGTTGGAGCGAACGGTGCTTGTCTGCCTGTTTTTTATATTCCTCTGCTGCTTCTGACAGCACTTTTTTCATATTCTCCCATCCCTTCTTTAATGACTCTATCCATTCTGTTAAAGACATGGATGAAGGGAGCTCTCTGGGTAGTTCAGGCATGGGGACAAACTCCATGCCTCTGGTAACCTGGAAAGTGGTCAGTCCAGTGCTACTGTGCACTGCATTGTTGTATACCACTTCTGCAAATGGTAATAGATCTGCCCAGTTCTCTTGATGGTAATCCAGACAGCATCTTATGTATTGCTCCACCATTGCATTCGTACGTTCTGCCACTCCGTTAGTGCTCAGATGAAAAACCGAGCTAAGTCCTTGTGTGGATTTAATGGACCTCAAGAATTCTTTCCAGAATTTTGCAGTGAAGTGGACTCCTCGGTCTGAGATGATGCAGCAGGGTATTCCATGCAGGCGGTAGATGTTTTTGATGAAACGTTTTGCAAGTTTCTTTGCAAACAGTAGTCCGGAGCAAGCAATGAAATGGGCTTGCTTTGAAAACAGATCAATGACTGTCCAAATTACTGTGCTCCCCACACTTTCGAGAGCTCAACTATAAAATTAATCGCAATTTGTTCCCAAGGTCTGGGGCTTGCCATTTGCTGAAGAAGTCGAGGGGTTTTTTCCAGGTCTTGGCGTCATCGTTGCACATGTGACACAGCTTCTTACTTAATCTTCCACCTGTGTTTTCATCCTTGGCCACCAGAATTGTCTCCTAACGAGGTGTAGGGTTTTCAGGAATCCAAAGTGGCTGGCCAGTTTGGAGTCATGGCAGTTGAAAGCAGTTTTCCATTCATCCCCCTTCCTAATCCTTATGTGATAGTAGGCTTCTCTTAAATCCAGTTTGGTAAACACCTTGCCCTTTAACAGGTGGTTAAGTGTGACTTTCATGAGGGGGAGGGGGGTAGGTATTTTCCATGCACATGGCATTGATTCCATGAAAATCAATGCAGAGCTTCAACCCCCCCCCCCCCCGTCTTTTTTCTCTTTGAAGAGCACTGGGGCTGCCACTTTACATTTTGCAGGCTGGATGAAGCCTCGCTTCAGATTGGTATCTATGTACTCCCTCAATTCCTCCCATCTCTTTTGGAGTCATAGAGTACATTTTCATCTTGGGTAATTTAGCTCCTGGCACAAACTCTGTCGCACAGTCGGTCAAGCAATGAGGGGGGAGGAAATTGCAGTACTCTTCGCTAAACACCCCGCCCCCCAATAGAGCCTTGGTGGTGCAGCATACTAAAGTACTGTAAAGTACTGTTAAGTAGCACCAGCTGCCTGCAATTACTGCAAGTTCGAATCTCACCAGGCTCAAGGTTGACTCAGCCTTCCATCCTTTCGAGATAGGTAAAATAACCCGGATTGTGGGGGCAATAAACTGACTTTGTATAAAAAGCCCTACTAAGCAGGTATATACAAATGTATGAAGGCTATTGCTTAACAGATTGTAAGCCGCCCTGAGTCTCCGGAGAAGGGCGGCATATAAATCGAACCAATCAATCAATCAATCAATCAATCAATAAATCTCGATATTCCTTGGGCACTTGTTGGCTGCCAGGTAGGGCATCTCAGGCCAGGGCTGTGGTCAGTTAGGGAGTCTTGGCTGCCAGGTAGGGCATCTCAGTTCCGGCACAGTGGTCTCCTTTGGAGTGGTGACTTTTAGAAAATGGTCTTGCCTTACAGGTGGCAATGGGCCAATGCCAATGACTAGCTTCCTATAGCTGCCATCCGAGGAGATTGTGGGACCCCACTTATCAAGCCATGCGAGTTCCAATATGACTGAGTTGGTCATCTTTGGGGTGATAACGAACTGGAGGAGCTCTCGATGGCGCCCCATCTCTAGTCTGACGAAACTGACAATGAGCTCAGTGACCAAGGTGGCAGGAGCCCCACCAATTAGCATTCCGTTGACTTGTTCAAAGCTGGTGGGATGCACTAGGGGCCTCGTGCGTATGCTCAACTGTTCAACTATGGGGAGACTGATTACCGTATTTTTCGGAGTATAAGACACACCTTTTTCCCCCCTAAAAGGGGGTGAAAACTTAAATGCGTCTTATACACTGAATGTAGCCCCGCCCAACCCTGGTCCCCACCCTTTGGCATCTGCCTCGCAGCAGTTACCTCCTTGCAAGCAAACAGCAAGAAAAAAAAGCTCCTTTCAGCTTCAACACAGCCTAATTAGCACAAGTTGATTGGATCGGCCTCCCAACTCTCAGCTGATTTGCTCTCAGCTGTTTTGCGCAGGGCTCTGCTGCTTGCTGCAAAGAGGTAAAATGCTGGAGCAGATTTTTTCCCCCCTTGCACTAATCAAGCTATGCTGAAAATGAAATGAAAGTAAAGCAAGCTGTTTGCTGTTTGCTGCAACAAGGCAAAATTGCTCGGAGGCAGAGGGAGATTTCTTTTTCTTCTTTTCCTCACCAAAAAAGGTAGGTACACCTTATACTCCGGTGTGTCATATACTCTGGTGTGTCTTATACTCCAAAAAATACAGTAGGTATCATGTGTAACCGGTGTCTGTGATGGCTTCTACTTCCCCTTGAACCCCCATCTCTGGGACTGCTAACATAATTTTGAGGGCAAAGGGGCAGATGGCTCCACTTACCATCGGGTTGTCACTGCCACTGCTTTCCCCCAGGGAGACAGGAGGAGATCTGCTGGCCGGAGTCTCCTCTGCTTCAATGGGCAGGAGTGGGACGTCTGCAGCCTGTTTGACACTCCATCCTTTGTCTGATGATTTTCGCAGGGTTTTCCTTGCCCCGGCTCAAGCAGGCGACCTGGTATGAGGAATGGGTGTCGGAGCCAGGCCCGGTGCCCTTGCTGACCATACCGGTAGCAATTGAAAGTCCCGGATGGTGTGGGAGGGGGCTTGTTGGGCTTCTTCATCTGGGCCAGGCATTCTAACTGTCTCCTGGTCGGTTTATCCACTGCTGGCTTCCTGTGAGGGTGAAGCTCTAGGTCCAGAATGACGGCAGTGTTGTATCACAACTGTATCCGGTCCAGTACTCCCCTTATGCCGCAGGCTTGCCTGAGATCCAGGTCCAGGGCTTCTTTGAAAGTGTGCACCATCAGGCGCTCTGGCCAGTCTCACAACTTTCCGGCCAGCCTCCGAAACTCCCATATTAATTCTTTTGCGGGTCTTCCAGCTTGCTTTAGTGCTTTAATTTGGGTTTCAGCTTCTACTTGCTGGGCAACGTTATTGAATCTGACCCGCATCAGTTGGACGAACTCATCAACGTCTTGTAGCTCAGGAGCCTCCTCGTCATGAAGCTCAGCTATCCAGTCCGCCACCTCTCCTTCATTCATGCCATCTGTGATGGCAGAAATCAATTACCGGTCAGAGGGGTATTGAGTTCCATATTGGTTGATGTGGGCCCAGAGGCAGTTGAGGAAGTATGCCAACTTCCCAGGGTTCCCATCGAAAGTTGCTCGAAGCCATGGGGGGAGGAGCAGCTGGTGGGACCGGCGGCTGGGCTTGCACTGATGGCTGGCCAGGAGCTTGCTGCTGGACCGGGGCCTGCTGTGAAGCTGCTAATACCTGTTGTTGAGCGAGGACTTGTTGAGGGATCGCAACTTGAGATTGCAGGTGTGGTTGCGGCTGGACTGGTGCTGGCTGCGGCGCGACAGCTTGCTGCTGAAAGGGACCAGGCTGTTGGAACAGCATCGGCTGCTGCAACGGGACCAGTGTCCACTGGCATTGCACCCATCCTTGCCCCAGGTAGAAAGCCCACCTGGGAGGCTTGTTGGTAGCAACCCGAACCCGGGTTGGTGCTACAGGGCAGGCAGACTCCAGAATCCCTGTGGCAGGCCCTGCATTCCATGGCTGGGCTGGCTGAGTAGGGTTGGTTGCTGGGTTGCTTGTGCCCCAGGGTAGAGGGAACCCACAGCAGGGCTGGGCTGGAGAGTTAGGCTGGGAGTCAAGCTGCTTGGGACTGAGTGGAAAGAGGCTGATGCTCCAGCCATTGCGCTGCAATTCCCTGGCTCGGAAAGGTGAATGTTGGCTGCACCAATGTCCACCTAAGTTGGCAGGTGCCGAAGGGCTGGGTCGTCTGCTCACACTGAGTTGGCTGAACTGCTCCAGGAGACTGGCTAGAGTCCGGCTGCATGATGGTGGTGGGAATCCCCATTCTCCGGAGCGCCTGCAGCCCAGCTGCTATGGCACTTCCCAGCCGAGGGTTGAGGCTTGTCCTGCACCCCCTCTTGGTTCCCACAGCAATTCCTGAATTGGGGTAACTCCTGCAGCTTCCTCCTGCAGGGCCAGGTCTGGCTGCGACCTCAGTTCTGGCATCGGCTCCTTGCGTCGGGCGTCCAACTGGCGTTCAGTGTCTGCGGCTTTCATGGCTTCCTCCATAACCAGGGAAGGAGAGTAGAGGGTCTCAGAAGAAATTGCTGAGCCCGTGCCTGCTGCTCCCTCCATGGACTTTCTTCCTCCATCTTCCCTGAGTCTTTGCGCCGCCTGATATTGGGTCAACGCTTGGGGCTCAGGACCCCTGACAGCAGCCCGAAACTTGGAGGAGCTGCTTTAGTTTGAAAGGGGATTTGGGTTAATGTCAGGGTTCCAAGTAATACCCCCAATGAAATCAAACTCCAATGTTTGAAGTTCCTCAAAGCTAACTTTTATTAGAGGTGTCATATTGGCACATCTGGAAAAACCCAAATCTGAGAGCTTCTGGGTTTTCCACACCCAAAAGAAAGTGCCCCTCTCCCACATGTCTATGCAATCCTCCCTCCCAATTTCCCACAGTAAAATTTGTGGCAGGCCTGAAGCCTGAAGGCACAAAGGTAGAAAGATGGTTTCCAAGTCTGACATCTTCCTTTTTTTAGTGTGTGAAGCAAAGTCTCCTTCAATGAGCGACTTCCTTACAGGACTCGAAAACTCAGGCTGGTTGCGACACATTAAAGCTGTGATGGATGCTGGAGTCTTCCTGGCCAAGGTAAAGCAACTTTGAATTTGCAACATTTTGCAAAATTCCTGGAAAAGTTGCATGTTCACCAGTGTGCAGTCTTTCTTGTTTGGAGGGTGGGGGGTTAAAGCTAGAGCTTTGAAGAAAACCTGGAAAAAGAGTGGTCAGCAGTTTCAAATTTCTCCAGGTTTATGTACAGAGATGACTTTGGTTGCACACAGGAGGCAAAGTATTCATCATCATCAGGGTCCATTTGAAATACTTTTTGGGTTAGGAGATGTTAGGAGGTCTGCAATGTCCCTGGAGGCAAGATACATGAGAAAAAAGAATCTGGGTTTCTCTATTTTTGGAATGTTAAAATCTGGTGGCTAAATAGTATGATGAACAGTTGAGGGGACTAGGTATGTCTCTAGCCTATGGAAGAGTAGAATTAGAAAGGGTATGATAACTGTTTTTCAGTAGTTGAGAAGCTGTCACAAAGAAGAGGGGATTGACTTATTCTTATAGGACAAGAAGGAATGGTTGGAAGTTAAAGAGAGATCCAACCTTGAAGTGACGAGCAATTTCCTGACAGAACAATTAATCAATGGAACAGCTTGCTTCCTGAGTTGTGGGTGCTCCTTCACTAGAGGTTTTCAAGAAAAGATTAGACATTCATTTGTCCAGGATGGTATAAGGACTCCTGCTTGAGCACTAGAAGAGCACTAGAAGATCTCCAAGGTCCCGTTCCAGCCCTATAATTCTATGATTCTGACCTTGTCTTAAGGACTCTTTGTAGTGAAGAGAGGACCAGAGATATTAAAGGAGGTATTTTTGCTTCCATCCCTCCATCAGTACTAAAGTTTTGCCTTCATTTTTTTTTATTCTGCCTGTTGATATTGCAGAGCCCAGCACTTGATAGCAACTTTGCATCGTTTCTTTAAAAAAAAAAAAATCTTAAGCGCCTGTGTCCCTGTCCTTCCAGGCAGTCAGAGATGAAGGTGCCAGTGTGGTGGTACACTGCTCAGATGGCTGGGATCGCACAGCCCAAGTCTGCTCTCTAGCTTGTCTCCTTCTGGATCCATTTTATCGGACGTTAAAAGGATTCATGGTAAGCAGAAAATCTTACACTTGGGTCCACTTTTTAAGTGCTTCACACTGTCAGACCTGCCCCAATCTGATCACTTAGGAAAGAGAGATCCTCAACTCCATTTGATTGAAGCAAAAGATTCTTTTACTAAAAAGATGTTGGCTGCAGTAGAGTCAGGCTAGCTCTGGGTTTCCCACGCATAAAAAATACAGAAAGGTTTCCCCTCATCTCAGCACTCCCACCATGACCAGTCCGTCTTCAGCCAATCAGAACTCACCAAAGTGTTTTGAGAACACTTTGGAGTAATCCACACTCTTTCTCGGGGTGCCTGGCCTTGAATGCTGGTACAAACTGGTGCCGAGCTTCAGTCAGTCCCACCCCCTCCCTATTTCCTATCACGTACACACCAGTAGTGGGTTTCAACTTTGGCTGCTACCAGTTCACGCATGCGCCGCTTCTGCACATATGCAGAGACGTCTGGGCTGGTGGGCAGAGCCTCCCATTGCTGCCGCTACCAGTTCACCCCAATCCGGGGTGAACCAGTAGCAACCCACCACTGCTACACACATAGCTTTATTGCCCAGCTACCCTCCCCCTCCTCAGCCTTTGATGGCAGGATGCCTGGGAGGCACCTGACAGACCTGACACACACCTTGGTGCACCTCTACAAACCTGTCCCTGTATACAGGCAGTTCTCATTTAGCGACCATTTAAAAGTATGATGAAAAGGAATTTTGTGTTCAGTCTTCGTGTGTACGAGGATGCAGACCTCTAATGCAAACCCTACCTGGATCGGGAGGCTCTTCTCACAGTCACTCATGCCCTTGTCACCTCACGGGTGGATTATTGCAATGCGCTCTATATGGGGCTACCCCTGAAAAGTGTTCGGAGACTACAGTTGGTCCAGAATGCAGCCGCTCGAGCGGTCGTGGGTGCACCTAGGTACTCCCACATTACACCAATCCTCGGTGTGCTGCACTGGCTTCCTATTGCTTTCCAGTCACAATTCAAGGTGTTGGTTATTACCTTTAAAGCCCTATATGGCTTAGGACCAGGTTATCTTCGAGACCGTCTTCTACCGCATAGCTCCCAACGACCAGTAAGATCCCACAGAGTTGGCCTCCTCCGGGTCCCATCAGCTAAACAATGTTGCCTGGTGGGTCTGCGTGGGAGGGCCTTCTCTGTGGCTGCCCCGGCTCTCTGGAATCAGCTACCTCCTCAGGCCAGGACCACTCCCACCCTTCCAGAAAATGGTGAAAACCTGGCTTTTCAGGCAGGCTTGGGATCATTGATCTCACCACTGCGATCTTGCGAGATCCGGCCATGAGCAGTGTGTATGGGTTTTTAACGTCTCTTATTGTATATTGTTTATACTGTCTTTGTTGTAAGCCGCTCAGAGTCCTCAGAGAGTTGGGTGGCATAGAAAAACGAATAATAAATAAATAAATGAAAGCTGAAGTCAGATCATAAACAGGGTTGCGGTTTCACTTAGTTACTGCTTCATTTAATTACCAGATTGCTGGACTGAATTGTGGTACATGTTATACACGTGTACCTCTACACATGTACAGTCTTTACATTTACTTACATTAAAATTACATTAATACATTAAAAGTACATTAATGTACTTTTAGGAAGTCCCCAGGTCTTAAAAGTTTCCAAGGTTGGACCCCCTTGGTTTAGAGAAAGGTTCTTGGAGTGGCAAAAATCATTTCATCAAGCTTGCTTAGACCCTTCTCTTTCTCCCTAATCTGTTTCCATCAGTCTTTCAACAGAAAGGACACATGGAAGCCTTCCCTGGACCCGGCAGTATTAGCTATTGTCCTGTCTCCAACCTCCACTTTATTGCAAAGGTTGTTGAGAGTGTGATTGCGTGACAGTTTCCACAATTCCTGGAGGAAACATCTTATGTGGATCCATTCCAGGCGGGTTTCAGGTCTGGGCACAGCACGGAGACGGCATTGGTCGCATTGGTTGATGATCTCTGGAGGGCTCGGGACAGGGGATGCTCCTCTGTCCTAACCCTGTTAGATCTCTCAGCGGCTTTTGATACCATCGACCATGGTATCATGCTGCACCGGCTGGAAGAGTTGGGGATGGGGGGCACCGTATTATGGTGGTTCTCCTCCTTTCTCTCCGACCGGTCGCAGTTTGTGTTGACAGGGGGGCAGAGGTTGACCTCGAGGCCTCTCGTATGCAGAGTGCCGCAGGGGTCAGTCCTCTCGCCCCTTTTGTTTAACGTTTATGTGAAGCCGCTGGGTGAGATCATCCGTGGCTTTGGGGTGAGATACCACCAGTACGCTGATGACACCCAGCTGTACATCTCCACCCCAGGCCACCCCAACGATGCCCTTGAAGTGATGTCCCAGTGCCTGGAAGCCATGCAGATCTGGATGGGGAGGAACAAGCTCAAGCTCAACCCTTCCAAGACTGAGTGGCTGTGGCTCCCGGCATCCCGATATAGTCAGTTGACTCCATCACTGACTATCGGGGGCGAGTCTTTGGCCCCCGTGGAAAGGGCTCGCAATCTGGGAGTCCTCCTGGATAGGCAGCTGTCCTTGGAGGAACATCTGACAGCTGTAACCAGGGGGACCTTTTGTCAGGTTCGCCTGATTCGCCAGTTGCGGCCCTTTCTTGATTGGGATTCCCTGTGCACAGTCACTCACGCCCTCGTCACCTCTCGCCTAGACTACTGTAATGCTCTCTACATGGGGCTCCCCTTGAAGAGCACCCGGAGGCTCCAACTGGTCCAGAACACAGCCACGTGGGTAGTGTCGGGAGCAGCATGGCGCTCCCACATAACACCGCTCCTGCGCGAGCTGCACTGGCTTCCGGTGGTCTTCCGGGTGCGCTTCAAGGTGTTGGTGATCACCTTTAAAGCGCTCCATGGCATAGGGCCTAGCTATCTCTGAGACCGCCTAGTGCTACCGACGACCTCCCATCGACCCTTGCACTCCCACAGAGAGGGCCTCCTCAGGGTGCCATCAGCCAAACAATGTAGGCTGGTGACCCCCAGGGGGAGAGCCTTCTCTGTGGGGGCACCTGCCCTCTGGAACCAGCTGCCCCCAGAGATAAGGATAATTCATGACCTCAGTGCCTTCCGCCGTGCCCTTAAAACACATTTTTTCCAACAAGCCGGGCTGGCTTAAGAAGAAATTTTAAATATTTTAATTGGTTTGTTAGTTTTAATTTTGGGGCCAAATTTATATATATTTTAATTGCTTTTAATATTTGTATTTCATGTTTTTATTTCTGGCTGTACACCGCCCTGAGTCCTCAGGTAGAAGGTCGGTATATAAATTGGAAATAAAATAAAAATAAAAATAAAATAAATTAATGACGGTTATCTATTTTGCACACAAGCTATTGGGGAAGCAGAGTTATCTAGAAATTCTTGGATCAGTCCTGGTATGCAAAACATTTCAGGTTCAAAGCATTCCTTGTATACTTTTCATAAAGCTATTCCCATGTTATTTCAACCATTCTGGACGAATTCCAAACCCCGAGTGGCCCTGTTGTAAACTCTGAGCATTTCATATGTGAAATAGCTTGCATGCCCTTAATATTATTATCCTTCTAATAAATAAAGAAATCTTGCTGAAAGGCATCCCAGGCAGAGGCAAGAGGTTTTATTTTTGAGTGAAAACATAGCTACCTGACTTAGGGACCAAACTGGGAAGAAGAAAAGCTGGCAATGCAGCAAATCTTTGGAAGGAGAAATCCTGTTTTTATATCCCAAGACTGCTTGCTCTCTTTATCTATGTCCCATTTTTTTTTAATTGAAATTACATCCGTATATCTGAGGACACAGAATAATTTCATTGGTCTCCGTGGATTATGCTGTGGATGATACAGCTGTAGAATTTTTGTTGTTATTATTATTTACTTTGATGTGTACTAGATTGTGTTTCCATCACCTTTGAATTATTCTTGCATTCTTGACTGCAGTCTGTTGGTGGGAAGGCTGGCTTTGGAGCTATCTGAGCTTGGCTGTTTGCTTGCAGACATTTGATTACCCAACATATGTAGGATAGATTTAGATTTTAGATTTTATTTGATTTTTATACTGCCCTTCTCCAGCAGGACTCAGGGCGGTGAACAGCCGAGATAAAACATAGCATACAAAATTTAAAAACAGTTTAAAAGGTAATTAAATAATTTCGGCCCACAATTTAAAACAACCCAGTTAAAATCAATTTCAAATTAAAACCGAACAGATGGGATCAAGCCAGCCCGGCTAGATAGCCAGGCAGAAGACTAACAAAGTGCATCCATGAACACAAACAAGCAGTCAGATAACATGATGAGGGTCCTTACTCAACCATAGTTTCCACTGGAAAACTGAGAGCATATTAGACCAAGCTAAAGCCCAAAAAATACTAGGCAATTCCTGGAAGCTTGATATTCAGACATATCAACTATCAATAGACACCTAGAGATAAAGCACATTTACACATTATTCAAAAGAGACCAGAAAAAGCTAAGAAGAAACAAAAAAAAGACCAGAACACATCCTCTGCAGCAATCAACATCTGATAAGCAAAGATTAACACCAGACTAATAATCAAGTAGAAAACAATACTCTAATCAAGGACCTACTGGTACCAAGGAGAAAACCACACTCTCACAACCAGTGGCAGGACAAACTACATGCTTACAAGCACTGATTATGTTACCTGGTTGGGTAAAGAAATGTCTTCATCAAAATCAGAGAGCGCCAAGGATCCCATAGTTCAATCCTGAGTTATATCTATTCTCGTCCATTGAAAAGTAGAATTTGAATTCTACAAATAAAGCTATATTATAATGCCATATTTCTGTTTTTTCCCTCTTTCATTTAACATTAAAGGTTCTGATAGAGAAGGAGTGGATTGTGATGGGCCATAAATTCTCACACAGGTAAAAACAGGTTTGTGTGTTAGAATTATAAATGTAGAATAAGAGGTCTTCTTTTCATCCTGCTTGGAGCATGATTAACAAAAAGGAACAGCTCCTAAACTGAGAAATTATAAGATTGACTTGTTTGATCAGAGATAAGGTAACAAGTACTTTTATTGAAGTCTGCATATTTTTTTATCAACCTATTGCTGAGAACTGGGGGGAAAAGGTTTTGCTGATTTATGGATTTGCTGTTTTAGAAAGGGTTGGATAATGGGAAGAAGGGAAATATGTAATTTTGAAGAGGGTAGTGAGACGATTTGCTTTTACTACTGTAAAAGAAATTGGGAGTCATTACATATTTTCCCATTCTTGTTTCTATTGCCTTTTCTTCCTTATACGTCTCTCACTTTTTCATTTTACTTATTTTTTAATTTCAATTTTTGTTTATCTTTGATGCCTGAGAAAGACTTTAATTAAAATTATTATTTGGAAAAGAATATTCCAACTCTTCTGCTATTCCAACGGTTGGAAAATTGCTGGTAGAGAGGAAAACTCAAATTATTTAGGGGCAGCTGAAACTAACGCTAAAAGGGATTAGTTCCCCCTTCCCACATCTTTTCACCCGTTATCTCTTCTCCAGTTTCACTTTACTGGCTCTTTTTGTGCTTGCTTAATCTCATTTCATACCTTTCAGCAAAGCGGGATTGACTTCTGCATTGCAGTTTTTACAGAATCTGTTTAGAACAGAAAAAAAAGGGTGGATCGGGGAACCCCTGTGGAGTCCTTGGCTTAGGACTATTCCTTTAGCAATAGCTCAAGGTTATGACGGCTTTGGAAAAAGTGACTTACGACCTATGTTTGCAGTTGCAACCATCACATCCTCACTGCAGTTGCATGATCGCAACTTGGCATTTGGCAACCAGTTTGGATTTATGACTGGTTGCAACATCCTGCGATTGCGTGATCATGATTGGCAATCTTTTTTGCAGATTTCCAGCGAATAATGACCTTTAGGTAACTAAAATCTTTACTGTTTGCCTAAGCACTTATAATGTTGTCCAGGGTTAACACACATCCCACTTCCTAGCCTCCTGTTCCTCTTGTTTATAGAGTTAGGGTCTAATGCCATTTGCTGGTGCCTACATGTGAGTAACCTTCCTTATCTGAGGTTTGCCATCCAAGATAAGGAAACATTTCTACACATAGCAGACTACAGGCTCCTACATGTCCTCTCTTTTTATTTAATTTTGAGGGAACAAAGATTTTTATATATATTGCATTTGGTGAGGAGGCAGAGAGAGAGGAGCAAGACGAAACATAGTAATTAATGAGGGAATACACTGAATGAAACAACAGCAAGCAATTAACATGACAATAATAATCACAGCATAAAAAAACAACTGCTTAAGCCAGGACCAATCAGGAAGCCAATTGGTCAACCAGTCAAAAGGAGAGGAAATAGCATGAACATTATTCTGAAAATATGATTGGAGTTTAGCAAGTTCATCTTCAACGGTTTTGTTCAAAGAGTGAAAATGAACAGCACATCCACGATGGCCAATAAGTTTACAAAAACCTCCTTGTCATGCTAACAAATAGTCAATAGCAAAATGTTGCTGGAGCACATCCTGATTCAGGTCCTCAATTTCATGTTGGTGATATGCAACATAGCATATCTCCAACATGAATAGCAGCAGTGGCATTAATTGATTTCTCCAGGTGACATGTTAAGCCCAGGATAGAATGTCTATTTTCTTGAGCTATTATTCCAGGGTAAGACCCTAAGGTGATCACCCCAGTAATAGCTCCAGCCACAGCACGGCCATAGGTATTTAGAGAGGACAGTTGTGTATCAATGATGATTTCATCAGTACATGTAGGACCTAATGGAGCACGGCGCCGTCGTGAAGAAGAAGAGAGAGCACCAATCTGCACAGGTAGGGAAAAGTAGCCAATAGCAGCACATTGATAGTTCTGAGGGTGTACGTTGGTTGCATATTTGTCAAAAAAGAACCACATATTAGGGAAGCGTTAAAAATAGGAAAATTATTAGGATACATTTCAGGCACAATGTTAGGCCCATACAAAGAAGAATTAAAGGTCCCCCAGAGCCAATAATAGTCAGTACAATAACTATAATTCCCTACTTTTGATAAAATGCGTCGAGCTTTAGCATAATCATTCCAATTGTTAAGCCAAGTATGGTGAGCATAACAGCAAAAACATAAGTCTTTAGTAAATTGACTAGTATGAAGATAACACCAACAAACAGAATTAAGTTGCATTGGTGGCTTAGAAAACAACCAAGATTAATGAATGGTTTGCAGCTGTGAAACAATAAAGGAAGAAGAAGATATTAAATCAGGTATGAAAGCAACTTGACCCAAAGCCATAGGAGGCTCATAGTACAAGGTGACATTAGTACCGTGAACCAAAAACATATATTGAGCATGACGAACCCAGAGATTAGGACTAAGTTGTATAGGCTGAATGTCATGCAAAGCAGTAACAGAACCAAGAGAAGACAAGAAAATGCAAAAAAGAATTGTAACAGAATTAGCTGTAATTATAGCAAAGACAGCAGCAACTAGATTTTCAGGAGTCTGAGGTAGGGCAGCATGAGCCAACTGTTGTTGAGCTTGGTATGTTGTGGCCTTCACTTACCCCCATGTGATTGGTGGGGGTTGTTGCCACTCAGGATTAGGAGCAAGACAACACTTCACTAAGAGCTTGTCAGTGGTTTTATTGCACGAAAATGAAACATTAACAGGAACATCTGAAAGAGAATCTACAAGAGTTAAATAATTCCAGGTAAACAAAGCAACAGATAGTAAATGTTGAATCTTTTGCAAATGGTAAGGACCAGTCTCATTCTGCAGCTGTCTCTGCAAAAAGGACTTAAACGTTCGATGGGCACGTTCCACAGTTCTAGGATCTTTTGGTAATGAATATAAAACTTCTCCAAGATAATTGGAGAAGGCAATCTGATAACTTTCAGATATCATCATAAGATGATCATGCTCAGTCTTTGTACGGGTGAAGGCAGTGCCTATCAAATCTTGTCCAATCAGTTGCAAAGCACGCTTTCGGCCTTTTATAATCAATTCTTTTAAAGCAGACTGGTAAGGATAAATGTTTCTAGGTGGAGTAGCAGATAAATTTAACCACTCATGAATAGCTATTTTTAATGTACTCTTAATGATATATAAACACCCAGTAGGCAATGGAGAAGTAGGAAGAATAGCTAAGCGTAGTCCTGCTTCTATTTACTCAATTCGGTCAACATATTGTTGCTTAACTTTGTCCAAGATGAGCTGTAAGCACCTTTTTTGATCAGTCATCAAATGAACTGTATCACCAGGGGATTGCGCTCCTTTTAAGGGTTGGAATAGAGGTAACATTTCACCAGTTGTTATGCAGAAGAAAGCCCTAGCCCAGTTAATAATGCCTAGCAACTTTTGCCATCAAAACCTGACATAAAGTATAAGACTTTTGTACTTTTAAGTCAGGCAATACTGGAATAGAAGAAGCTTTCAGTAACCTATGACCCAAGTATAGGTAAGGTTCAGTTTTCTGAATTTTATCATCTGCAATAAATAATCCTTTCTGTGCAACAATAGTTTTTAATTCCTGCAGAAGGGCTATAGAATCAAACTGAGGAGCAGCTATTAAGATATCATCCATGTAATGATAAACCAAATAAGATGGAAATTTCTCACGAAATGGCTGAAGTGCAGTGTCCACAAAATACTGGCACAAAGTAGGAGAATTAAGCATGCCCTGTGGTAAAACACGCCAATGATACCGTTTGGTTGGCATGCTATTATTAAAAACAGGAACAGCAAAAGCAGATTTTTCTTTATCCTGTGGTTGAAGCGGAATAGTAAAGAAACAATCTTTTAAATCGACAACCAACAATTGATAAAAATTAGGAATTAGATTAGGATTAGGAAGACCACATTGCAAAGGACCCATCGGCTGAATCATGTAATAATCTCCATTTCCCACTTGTCTTTTTAATAACAAAGACAGGAGTATTCCAGGGGCTAGTAGAGGGTTCAATATGACCAGCAGCTAATTGTTCCTGCTGTAAAGCAGGTAATTTTTCCACTGAAAGAGGCCACTGCTCCACCCACACAGGGGCAGTAGAGAGCCACTTAAGGGGAAGAGCCATCATCCAAAATCAATTTTGTATTCAAAAAGGAAAAGAGGTCCCAACCCCAAATATTAGTATGAATATCTAAAATAGAAGGTTGCAGGGCAAAGGATTTACCAGTTGCTGTGGAGAATTGAATATCACGCACACTCTGCCAGGCTGGAGTTGAACCACCTGCACCCCATAAAGAAGAAACTGACTTCTTAGGCCATTGGACAGGCCACTGTAAAGATGAAATAACAGTAACATCGGCTCCAGTATCAAGCAACCCTTGAAAAGGTTGTTTATTCAAATAGAGAGTTAACAAAGGACGAAAGGAAGTAACAGATTGAAGTAAAGCCACAGAAGGAGAGGTAGAACCAAAACCAGCATCCCCACGTACCCCTGTGCCAGAACAAGGGACTTGATAGGGAAGCAAAAGTAATTGAGCAATAGAGGATTGTGCAGGAAGATTTTGAGGAATATTCACCCAAGCCTGAATTTAAAAAAGTTCCAGTGTAATCAGAATCAATAACACCAGGGACTACAAAGCATCCTTTTTTATGAGCTGAAGATCAAGGCAAGATAAGACCCACTAAACCAGAGGGAAGAAGGCCTTTAAATTGAGAAGGAATCAATTTAACCTCCAAAGGAAATTTAAATTCCACAGATTCCTGAGTTATTAAATCAATCCCAGCACTACCTGCTGTGGCTGGTGCTGCAGAGGAAAGGCTGGGGGAGGAGACATTACTAGGGAAAAGGCACTCTTTTGGCTCTCCCAAACAACATATTGTTTTGAAGTCAAAATCATTCAGAAAACTTGCTTCCAATCTTCAGGAACCATATTATATCCATTCTTTATTCCTTTTACCAAGCCTCTGGCAACATTACCACTAATATCATAATCAGTGATAGCCTTCTTCAGTTCTCTTAAAATTTGATAAGGTAATCCTTCCCATTCCGCTATCTGCTGTCCTGCCAATTGGCCCTGGCCCTGATGATATTGTACAGGACATACAGACAACAATTCAGCAAGTTCTGCCCCAGGCATGGAGGAATCCCGTTTACAGGATTCCACCATTTCTTGAAAAGAGGACTGAACAGCAGAGTTAGAAAGTTTAATAATCTGACCTGTATCATTAGGAGCCGAAGGAGACAGATAGTCCGGGGAGGAAGCGGGACAGATAACAGCATTAGAGTAACATGGAGGTGGAGAAGATAAAAGAGACAGTTCAGGAATTCCAAATTTTTCCACTGCATATCTACATAAATGCCATACCTGCAAAATCTCTACCTTAGCTCTTGGCTCAGCATGTAAAACTTTCCCAATTTTTTCCCAATCAGATAATCTTAAAGACCCCTTTTCAGGATACCATAAACACTTATTTGCAATCTCCTGGACCAGCCTTAAGAGACTGCTTTGTGGCATATCAGTGTGAGTTTTCCTAAGTAAATAGCTTAATTCCTCAGCATGCTTTCTTTGTCCCTCAGAAAGCGAGGCCCCCATTACTTACAGAAACCTTTAGAAGGTTGAAGAAGCCACGAGGGCTGAAGGTGCACCAGTCCTTGCCGGATGAAGTAAGGGTCCCTGTTCCAACGCCACTTGTAGAGTGACCACACACACAAAGGTTGAGGATATATGTGGTAACTATTGTCTTACATAGTGACATTATATAGTTTGTTACTACAAGTCACAGCAGTACTTGACAGCATCTCATTGGCTCACAGAATCTTTTAGTTAACTAGAATCTTTACTGTTTGCCTAAGCACTTATAATGTTATCCAGGGTTAACACACATCCCACCTCCTAGCCTCTTGTTCCTCTTGTTTATAGAGTTAGGGTCTAATGCCATTTGCTGGTACCTACATGTGAGTAACCTTCCTTATCTGAGGTTTGCCATCCAAGATAAGTAAACATTCCTACACATAGCAGACTATAGGCTCCTACAACGAGGATTACCTATATTTATTTTGTATTAGGTCCTAGAGCAACTGAGATCAATTTAGCTCCAGTAAGCTTGCTGCACCATCCAGCAGAGAGGAAACAGGATTGACTGCAGTATAAAATAATTTATTTTGATAATTAACTTCCCTTAATGGTCGCTAAATGAATGGTTATAAGCCGAGCACTACCTGCAAGCACTTGCACAAAAAAAAAAAAAAAAAGATCAGCACCACAATCATTGCATTGCTGCTGCTTGTTTTTTGGTCTCTCCAGGTGTGGCCATCTTGAAGGAGATCCCAAGGAGGTGTCTCCCATCTTCACACAGTTCCTTGAATGCACCTGGCAGCTCATGCAACAGTTTCCTTGTGCATTTGAATTCAATGAGCGGCTGCTTCTTGAAATTCACGATCATGTCTATTCCTGCCAGTTTGGCAACTTCCTAGGGACCTGTCAGAAGGATCGAGAAGATCTAAAGTGAGTCCTATAAGTTCCCTCTGTTTCATGGAATAGCGGTGATGGTGCAGTGGTTAGAATGCTAATTCTGCTGACTGCCAGCAGTTCGATTCTCTCCAGCTCAAGGTTGACACAGCCTTCCATCCTTCTAAGTCGGTAAAATGAGGAGGCAGATTGTTAGGCGCAATATGCTTGGCAACTGACTCATATTTATGATAGTTGCAGTGTACATACAGTATTCCAGAAAGGAGTTTTTCACAGTTGAGTTTTTCTAGGTAAAGGACTTTTTTTTGTCCTCACCAAAGAACATTCTTAACAACTATGGCAAGAAAGTTGTAAAATGAAGCAAAGTTTACTTAACAAGCATCTCATTTAGCAACAGAAAGTTTGGGCTCAATTGTTGTCATAAATTGAGGATTACCTGTACTTGAAGGAGAACATTCTCTTTCATGGTAGAGTTTGTCTTGGCCTCAAAATTCAAAGCCACAAGTGCTGAGATTGGGAAGATTAAAGGTTACTCAAAGATCTGAGAAGGCCATTAAATGGCTCTTAGTCATGATGGTCACCAAAGTTTCCAGTACCAGGTCAATATGTCCTTTTGATGCCAGTTGCTCAGGGAAGCGGGAAAGTAGCTGAGGGCAGGACAAGAAGTAATGGATGGAAACTTCTATCATTCTAAGGTCAGTAAAATGAGAACCCAGATTGTTAGGGGCATATGCTGACTTTATAAATCATTTAGAGAAGGCTGTAAAGCACTGTGAAGCTGTATATAAGTCTAAGTGCTATTGCTATTAACATTAAGAGCAAAATTCTTTATCATTTTGGAGAAGGAAAATTGGTGCGTGTAAATGTGTGGCACACAAATGAGGTTTGGTATGGGCTCTGCTAGAGCTACATGCAGTGTTCCTACTGCATCCACATTTACCATTTTAGAAAGTTTTAATGACAAATGCATGGAAGAAAAGAGTCTCATGAAATGCTCACAGCTAGGAAATAAGTGGGTCCTTGGATACCTCGGGTTGGAAGCAGGGTGTTAGAGAAATAACATTTTAATCTAGTTTAGCAAGTCTCTTAAACCAGAATTTGGATTTGTCCCAAGTGTGGATCCCAAGAAAATAATTTGGAGCGGATCTTTGCTTGGTGCAGGTAGTCCTTGACTTGTGACCAATGACTTAGTGACTGTTCAGTTATGATGGAACATCCCCCCCCTCCCAACAAAAGGTCTTACAATGCAGTTCTGATGCCTCCCATGGTCATGTGACCACATTTCAGTTGCTCGGCATCTGACACTCATTTGTGGCTTTCAGCATCCTAAAATCACCTGATTATAATTTACAATGTTTTTGTTGTAAATATAGCAAACAATGGGTCAGTGGGTTTGCTTAATACCATTACATTCACTTAGTAACCACAGCAAAAATGGTGGCAACCCGTTTACAATCATCCTGACTTAAAACCATTATGGGCAGGCTCCATTAAGTTCATAAATCAAGGACTATCTGTTTTTCAGTTAGCATTCTGTCTGGGAAATTCTGGGAATTGAAGTCCACCCATCTTTACTTTGCCAAGGTTGAGAAACACTGGCTTAGCAGATCAAGGAAATAAGAATGAAGGCCCTTTGCTCTGTGATTCTGTCTGTCCTGAAACTTCGTCATAAAGAATCTCTCTGTAACTCCAATGAGTGGTGAAAAAGTTGAAGAAATGGCAATTAAAAGTACCATTGATACTTTGCCCTCCTTTTTTTGAATTAACTATTTGATACCGTACAACCTCCAAGGCTGGTTCTTTATAATCTAAATAACAGATTCCCCAATCATTGAGAGATGTTTTGCAGTTGTGCTGATGTTCTTCTTTGCTCTCTTATTTGCAGAGTCTTTGAGAAAACACATTCCCTGTGGCCTTTTCTTCTTCAGAGGAAGCTGGAATTCAGAAATCCAATCTACAAGGGATACACTGCTTACACATCTCTCCAGCCCAATACGCTTCCGCTCAGTTTCCAGTAAGTTATGACTGGGGAAAGGAGAAGTTGTGCATGCTGCTTAATGTTTATGAAATATTAAATCAACAGTAGATCAAGAAAGAGATCTCAGGAAAGTGATTTTGTTAGAGAGGAGAAACTCTGCTTTTTATAGTTTAGGAATAAGTTCTTAAGGCTTGTTTGAATCACTGCAGTTGTTAAATTGATAACATGGTTGACATTGTCAGAAGGTCACAAAAGGGAATCACATGACCCCGGAACACTGCAAATGTTGGAAATAGGACACAGTTGCCAAGCATCCAAATTTTGATCATGTGACTGGGGATGCTGCAACGATCATAAAGATAGCAATAGCAGTAGCACTTATATACCACTTCACAGGGCTTTTCAGCCCTCTAAGCGGTTTACAGAGTCAGCATCTTGCCCCCAACAATCTGGGTCCTCATTTTACCGATTTTGGAGGAATGAAAGGCTGAGTCAACCTCAAGCTGGTCAGGATTGAACTGCTGAACTGCTGGCAGCTGACAGTCAGCAGAAGTAGTCTGCAGTACTGCATTCTAACTACTGTGCCACCACAGCGCAGATGAAGATGAAAAATGGTCATAAATCACTTTTTCCGGTGTTGTACCTTCAAATGGTCACTAAGTGAACTGTTGTAAGTCAAATACGACCTGTAACAATAGCACTTAGACTTTACTGCTCTTTAATAATTTAGAGCCCTCTCTGAGTTCTCTTGTCCCCAACAATCTGGGTCCTCATTTTACCAGCCTCAGAAGGCTGAATCAACCTTGAACCAGTCAGGTTCAAACTCCTGGTAGTGGGCAGAGTCATCCTGCAGGGCTGCTTTTCTAACCATTATTACATTAAAATAATTATTACATTAGCAATAAAACAGCTCTCTTTTTTTGAGGTAACCAGCATTAAACTACAAATAATTGCTTGGGTTGTAACTCTGGTTTAAAGGTTTTGAGATTATAGTATAAGAAAAGGGAAGCAGGAGGTAGATGCAATGGTAGAAAATATTTATTTACCGATTAATCAAGTTTGGCCAAATTAATCAACGTTTATGACCAAAGCATCCCCAAAGGTTACTCTGTAACATCTGGAGAATTTAATCTCTAGGCGATGAAGCAACTGTGTCTTAATTGTACAATCCCAAGGCAGCCTAAAATCACATACCGGATCTCCAAATTATGCAGCCGTTTGTTTCATGGACTGTAATAAGATGCAATTGCCTTTCTTTGCCTGAAACAAGGTTTTTATGCCAATCCATTTTTCACTTAGCTGGAAATTCTGCTGCCATTTATGACAAACTGAAGTTAGGTTAGGAATAACTAACCCATCTAAGATTGATGGTTATCAGACTCTGGATCCATATACAATGTAAGTTGACCCTGGTGTTGGATAGCAGAAAGGAAACCAGGTTTCTTCTTCCAAGCTTGTAGCTTGATTATATCAGAGCTATTGGAATTAAACTTGCTTCTTCCTTTAAGGCAGTGATTCTTGATCTTGCAACTTGAAGACGTGTGGACTTCAACTCCCAAAATTCCCCAGCCAGCAAAGAGCAAAGAAGAGAACTTTCTCCTGCTCCCTTCTCTTGCATATTTGAACATTTCAATGATATTTTCTGTTATTTTCTCTCTGAGGTTCTGGTGTGGCATGTATAACCGTTTTGATAAAGGGATGCATCCCAAACAATGTATTCTGGATCATCTGCTTAGCTGCAGCAGCCAGAATGTGCAGTTGGAAAACAACGCTGCAGACCTGGAACACGTGAGTGGAGTGCACCTGACACTGCTTGAACCCCCAACTTCATTTTGCAACATCTCTTCAGCTATTCTGCATCACAAGAGGCAGAAGAATCCCAAATTGTATCTAGAAGAAAAATAACAGGGTCACAAAAGGGACATTATATAGTTTGTATATATTATTTATCAAGTTTTCCTTGATAAATAATTAGTTCTTCCAACATAATTTTATTGGATCCTGCATCTCATTCAACCTTATCTCTGGTTTGGACTATACAAGACGAGTTCCTTCTTTACTACAAATTAAGAAGGGGCTGAAAAACACTAGTTGGTTGGTTTTCTGGTTTTATTTATTTCAGTTTTTTGTCTGGACCTTTTGGGCTCTTTTGTAGAATTTTGATGGTTTTTATAGTACAATTGCCTATTGCAATAGCAATAGGACTTAGACTTATATACTGCTTCACAGTGCTTTACAGCCCTCTCTAAGCAATTTACAGAGTCAGCACATTGCCCTCAACAATCTGGGTCCTCATTTTACCGACCTTGGAAAGTGGAAGGCTGAGTCAACCTTGAACCGGTCAGGATTGAATTCCTGGCAGTTGGCAGAGTTAGCCTGCAATACTGTATTCTAACTGCTGCATCACCATGGTTCATAGTAGTATTTAATATTTAATATTATTGTAAGCCACTAAGAGCACAAATCTAAGGGATTCCTCAAGTAAGCCATCTGAAGCTCTGGGGAAAAAATCCAGGATGTAAATCTTAAAGAATAAAAAGGCATGGGAAATGCTACCTCTCTCTTTGTGTGTGTTTGAGAGAAGGAGAGACACACACACAAAGAGATAAATGTCGCTTCTCTCTGCCTTGGGAGTCATAGGTGCTCATCCAGTTGCAGAAAAATACCAAGCAATAACTTTTCCCATGATGGAGTTAAGTTCCCTGTTTTCTGTTTGTTTTACCAACATTCCCATTTTTTTATCCCTATGATTTAGCTCTTTTCTAATTCTTCCTTTCTACCCATGCAGAAATCATCTCTCTCGGATGGGCTCCTGCCAAATGAAACACTTGCCTTCTCCAAAGGGGTTGCCTCTTCACTGGACAGTTCCATTTCCCCTATGGTCAACAGCCCCCAGGACTATGACACCCCTGTGCTGCTGGCCAACCGCACTATCGGTGGGAGAGAAGGCGACAGACCAGATGGGCAGGTGATAAGCCAACTGGATCTCCCTCCTCCCGACATCCCAAACAGCAACGGCTGCAGCCCAACCACCATCCACAGTGTGCCTCTCTGGGGCAGTGATCAAGCAGATCTCCAGAGGGCCTGAAGCTGATGGACCTCCACCTTTGCTGGAAGAGTCATAGCAAAGGGGCAATAAAGTCTGTGAGATCCGTGACTCTGTGCTGGGAATACCAGCTCATTGACATGTGGCTTAGTGTTGTATTCTGTGTTCTCAAGGTGGAGGAGGACAGAGCCCAGTGGGGACTTTGAGGCAAACTCCCAAAGGTTGGGGATGATGCTGAGTTAGGGGCTGCCACAGTTCATTCAAGTCAAAAAGATTTCCCAAATGTTTTTTGGGGGGAGGAACAGATGTGCACTCGGCCAATTGATGCTACTGTTGGGTTCCATGGCAGGTTACCTTTTTTTGGGGGGGGGGGGGATTTAGATAGATAAAGGATGCCTGCATCAATGTATTTCAAAAGGGTGCTCCCAACTCCTTGAGTTCTACCTGAGGGCAGGGTCGCTTCTGGGTAGCCCCCCTCATCCTTCTGTGAGCCCCTTTCTCTTTACAAAGTTAGAATTCTCATTTGGTCCAACTGTTGGCAAGGTGACTTTGATTGTTGTGATGCAGTATGTGGAGTGTGTGGGTTTTTGTCTTTGCAGGACTTCCTGTCTCTTGTGTCTTTTGTTTAACTCTCCTGAACAGGCCCTGCCTTCTTACTTGTCATTCTCTCTCTTCTCAGTCCATGGCCTTGAATGTGTTTGTGGCATGTTAGGATAAAAACTTAAGGCATCTGCAAATATGCTGGTTCATTTATCATCTGGTGTCACTTTGGAGAACTTGGCTGTAAGAGAAGGTGTGTCAGAAGCTGGGGGAAGAATTAAAAAAGACTAAGTCCGCTTGTAGCTACATAAGGATTCTAGGCTGATCCCTCTTTTAACCCCGCCTCCAGGTTCTGCAATTCCTTCTCTTACTTTATCCAAGTTATCAAGCATCTTCCTTGGTTTAAGTGCCAGACTGCTTTCTGTTCAAGCACTCAAGAATATCCTACCTGATTATCAGAATGGACCTGCTCCTCCTTAGCAGCAAAGCCTCCACAAATTGAACACCCGGCTCCATGCATAATGCACTTGCCTGAACCTTCACTAAGAGTCTGACCTGGGCTAGAATGCATGTTTCATGCATGTTTTGAACCAAAAGGAAACCCGCACTTCCTGTTTTGTTATTTAGGGGAGGGCTTAATGCCAGCAAGGAAACACTGAGCAGAGACAGCACGAGGCCTCTGGCTCTGAAGTCCACCCCATGCAGAATCCATGTTCCTTTCTGTTTAGTGATGCAGATGAAAAAACTTCTTGGGAGAAAACAAACCTTCACCCTTAATATTCTCTGAAACAAGAAAATGGCAGTGGATTTTATGAAGATCCATCTCCCTCGAAAAGACGAGACAAAACACACTTGAGAACGTCCCTGAATCAAGAATTCCAGCTCTGAGTTAGCTTACAGCTTCAAAAATACAATGGTTGAGAAATAAGTTTTCCCTTGATAAATAATTAGTTCTTCCAACATGATTTTATTGGATCCTGCACATCTATACTGTATCTTCCATTTTCTGCTGCATCAGTGGATCAGATCACAGTAACATTCCCCGTTTTTTTTTAGTAAAGCAAATGACATTCCTAAGGAGAAGCAACTCAGCGTTCTTGTTCCAAACTATGTGGGTGTTTCTTAGAAAAAGTCAGCCATTGCTCTTCAGCTGCCTTTGGTCCTCAGTTTCAGGATGTCATTTCACACACACAGCCCTTCATGGAAATACTGTCTTCTTTATGAAAGCAAATGGACTTGAATCCTTGCAGAGCAAAATCCTGGAATCAGGCAGCTTTCAGAAAGTGTAAGTGCATTTCAGAGGACAGTGTTTAGCAACCTTCTTTCAAGGAAGCATGTGTACACGTGTGTGTGTGTGCACATGCTCACACCATCATCGTCTTCATTGCAGCACTTAAAAATTCGCTGGAATACTATTATGCAGGTTTCCCTATTGTAGTTTGAATGGCTTGTGAGCAAAATATCTGAAATATTTTTGGTTATAGCATCCCAGTAAACTTAATTATCTGATGAACTCACAATAGTACAGGAAGAGAATTTTACCAGCTGCATGATTGCCTGTCTATTTTAAAGGATTTGCGTTGTTATATGTGTCCGTATTGTCGAGCAACATCCTTGTTGACGTCTGTGATGTTTTTTGCACTCCAAGGCCTAACAAATTTTAAAATGAACATACAGAGATTTCTTTTGAAAAGGTTCGCCAGTTTCCTTTTGCAGATAGTTAAAACTGTGTTGCATATCCAGGCTGAAATATTTTTACAGTCCCTATAAAGTTTGACTGGCTATATTTTCG
Source organism: Ptyas mucosa (assembly GCA_012654045.1). Taxonomy (NCBI): domain Eukaryota; kingdom Metazoa; phylum Chordata; class Lepidosauria; order Squamata; family Colubridae; genus Ptyas; species Ptyas mucosa. The sequence goes on from WNWU01000035.1 coordinate 9,506,608, forward strand.
TTTTGCAAGATTGTCTAAAACTGTGCGATCAGAGACTTTTGATAACTCATCCTTAATGTGTGTCATAAGTCCACTTGAAGCCCTGCTAAAATAAAAGTAAAAATATTAAGATATTATAGTTGTGTATATAAAGATATATTGCTGCAAGTCTTATGGTAAATTACATTTGTAAGTATTGGGTTTTTTTTAATTTCTTATGAAAATAATAAATTCCTCACGTTTCTAAAATGAGTCAGGGATGGTTTCTTGGATCAATGTTGTATTTGAGAACATTTTAAATAAGATCGGCCTTGAAGACATTCTGGGACCAGTACTTATTCCAGAAAGGAGTTTTTCACAGTTGAGTTTTTCTAGGTAAATGATTTTTTTTGTCCTCGCCATAGAACATTCTTAACAACTATGGCAAGAAAGTTGTAAAATGAAGCAAAGTTCACTTAACAAGCATCTCATTTAGCAACAGAAAGTTTGGGTTCGATTGTGGTCATAAATCGAGGATTACCTGTACTTGAAGGAGAACATTCTCCTTCATGGTAGAGTTTGTCTTGGCCTCAAAATTCAAAGCCACAAGTGCTGAGATTGGGATGATTAAAGATTATTCAAAGCTCTGAGAAGGCCATTAAATGGCTCTTAGTCATGATGGTCATGTAAGTTTCCAGTACCAGGTCAATTTGTCCTTTCAATTCCAGTTGCTCTGGGAAACAGGAAAGTAGCTGAGGGCAGAACAAGAAGTAATGGATGAAACATATCAAGGAGAGATCCAACCTAGAACTAAGAAGAAATTGTGAAATTGAGGATGAACAATTAATGGAATGCTTGCTTCCAGAAATCGTGGGTGCTCCATCACTGGAGGTCCTGAAGAAGAGATTGGACAAACATTCATCTGGAATGATATAGGGTCTTCTTGAGCAGGGGGCTTGACTAGAAGACCTACAGAGACTCTTCCATCTCGCTTATTCTGTATTTTGAATGCTGTGCAGGAGGCCCTTTATGGGAGGGCCCTCACTAGTCATTGTGCTGATAGAGTTCATCTTGTGCCACCACAAAGTTATTATGAGACTGAATGCAAATATGGCTTCAATCTAGAAGAGATCCCTTCCCACAGTCAGAATTGGAGTGGAAAGAAGGACAGGGACCTTCTAATGAGACTCACCTTCTACCCATTCCACTGGCTAAACTGTATTCTGAACTCCTAGCTTTGGACTTCTTATGGATAGTTTTACATAAGTCCATGTAGAGAAAGTTTCTATTTTTACATCTAGTCCCATGGAACCTAATTTGAAAAACCTTACACTAAAGCAGGGCTGTCAAACTTGCGGCCCGCAGGCCGGATGCATCACGCGCTGGCCACGTCCATTCCCACTTTAGCAAAGGAAAAAAGTCCTGATACATCACGTGACACCGCTGTGATAATGCAAGTTTGACAGCCCTGCACTAGAACCTCTGTGACAGACTATTGTGCTTAAAACTTGCCCTCAGGAGTTTAACATCAGTTATTTTTTTTCCCAAGATTTAGGACGGTCTTATTTTATGTGCATTATTGAATAGAGAACACTAATGCAGAAGACTGGGTTCAGTTTAAGATTTTCATTGCTGGGTTTACTGTTCTACTTTGTATTGTTAAATTCAAACGAACATTTATCTATACATGTGGTCCTCTACTTACACCCACAATTGAGACCAGAATTTCTGTTGCTAAGCAAACATGGTTGTTAAATAAGCCACACCTGGTTTTGCAATCTTTTTTGCCATGCTTGTTAAGAGAATCAGTTGTTAAGTGAATCATACAGTTGTTAAATGAACCTGGCTTCCCCCTCCTCTTTGCGCAGCCTCTCAGTTTGTAGATCTTTGTAGGAGTGAGATTCTTGGGTGGGCGTACATTTTGAAGGAGAGGTAAAGCAGCTGAGAATCGGTCTAAACTATTCCTGGCCTTTCTGCACTATAATTATATGTCACTTTGCATTTGTTTGATTTTTTTAAAAAGTGAATTATATCTGTGACATGTCTCACAGAAGTCATTTGCTGAAGCTCTGATCATTAATGGTGGTGGATTACCACAGAGAGGGTTTAGGAGATTTTCACTCCAACCCATCAAAACAATGTTTCCTTGCTTGTAATATGTGAGAAAATGGATTTCTGAAAAATATATTTGATCTGTCCCTGCATCTGCATCTCTGCCAAAAAGCTATTTTTTTAGTTTTTTCAGGAATCGGTCTGTAACTTGACTCTGAAGAAAGATGTACTCAATTCAGCTCATGACTCCATGGGCACAATCAGTTATTTTAGCAGTAATATGGACTCTGATTTTTGTGTTTTTTTATTTTGCATTGATTCTGATTTTGTTGCATATTTCCCAGGCTAGTTTCAGTCTTAGCATTTTTTGGTGGACCCTTCTCTAATAAGAACTAACCAAATCTGATCCTGCTTAATGTTCCAGTATCTAATTATTCATTCAGTATTACTCAGCACTTTTCCCTGCTAAGATAAATGTCATCACTACAATAACAAGATAGGTTTATACAGCAAAATCACCAAGTTGATAGACAAATATTACACCATCCACGCCCAGTATAGATGGGAGTACAATTCCCTTCGCCTCCCGTAGTGAGCCAGTTTGCTTCGTGTTATAGGAACTGTAATCCCAACATTTGGAATTTGGTTGGTATTAAATTTGTCGGTCAGCATCTGGTGACATGAATCATATTAATACTGCTATTTTAAAACCTTAAATTATGTTATCAAGTTTAAGCTTTAAGTGGCAACGTAAGTTTTCTGTACTTCATTTGGCTCCAATCTCACATTGAGTTGAACTTCAAAAGCTACTGGTAAGCAGGGTTGGAATTAATGCTTGGACAGGGCAGTAGGGGATGTTGAAAGCAATAGCAAGCCTCTTTCATAGTGTGGCCGAAAAAAATAGTATCATATCTCTAGAAGCCAAGAAGCTGTGCTTAACATACCTACTTTTATTTAGAATATTTCAGGCATCTGGTGTCATGGACTGCTCTCCAAATGCTGAGATAATCATGGAGACACAAGTGATAATGTGCTTTAGACACTTGCTTATTTTTCTAAATTAGGGATGCAGTTGTTATCATAGCATGAAAATACCCTACATTTAAAACAGACTTGGCATTGGACTGTGTGGACCTACATGATGGAGATCAACAGGAAAGCTTTTCCTGTATTTGTCCATTTAAATGAGCAAGAGCAAAGTTATTATTTGGAGAAAGATAATAATGCAGCATATAAATCCCTAATATCGAATGCATTGGATTCCAGAATGTGCTATTCTATCATTATTTTTATTTATTTTATTATTATTTTTATTAATTTAATTTATATATCGCCCTTCTCCCAAAGGGACTCAGGGCAGTGTACAGCCAATTTAAAACACAGATATAAAATTTAAAAGCAATTTTAAAAAATATTAAACAGTTTGGCCCATATCAAATTAAAATGAGACTACCCAATTTAAACATTTAAAATTAAGGATTGACACTTAAAAATTAAAAAAAAAAATTTTTTTTAAAGATTTTAAAAAATTAGGCCAGCCTGGCTAGATGAAATAAAAGCATCTTGTTGCGTAGCGTTAGGGTTGCGTAACGCTACGCAACAAGAGAATATTGACGATAGAAGGACATGACCTACAAGAAGGTTGGCATGCCCACCTTTGGGACTTCAAAAAAAAGAAGAAAACCTATTTCCACAATCATAGAATTAGAGAAACACTTTTACAAACCTGGGAGGAAATCAGACAGAAAATCTACGTTAAAGCCCCAAACTGGCTCTCTATTATGGAAGCTATGACTGCCCCAAACAAGACGGAAACTGAAAAATTCGGCACATACAAAGATATCTTGGATGAAAATGGAAGGCTTAAACCTCTAGAAACCCTGAGAGATCACGGATTCAAGCTGGATTGGTGGAAATATTGGCAGTTGAACTCAAGATTTCAAAAAGATAGGGACCAATTTGGTATTGAAAGGAAATATGTAGACTTCGATAAAATTATATGGGGAGTAGATAAGAAAATGTTAACAAAAATATACAATTTTATATTAGATGAGGATAAGGCAGAGGCCATAGCCAAAAACCAATTGAGTATTTGGGAAAAAAATTTTGGATATTGTGTTAATTTTAATGATTGGGAAGAGGCTTGGAACAGGAACTTTAAAATGACAAAAGCAGCAACATTCCGAGAGAACCATTATAAAATGCTACATAGATGGCATCTAGCGCCTGCTAGGTTAGCTAAAATGTTTCCAAATCTCTCACCCACGTGTTGGAAATGCGAGAAAGAAGTCGGCACGTATTACCATATGTGGTGGTCCTGCCCAGTAGCTAAAAGGTTCTGGACAAAAGTACGACAATGGCTCTGTGAAATGTTAGAGCAAGATGTAATTTTATCTCCAGAACTCTTCCTTCTAGGTATAGTGGGTGATGGCCTAAAAAATAATAAAACCCAGCTTATAACCCAAGTATTAACTGCGGCTAGATTGGTATTTGCGAAATCCTGGAAGAGTCAAACTCAACCCCCAGAAGAAATGTTAATAAACAAAATATTAGAGTGTGCAGAAATGGCAAAGTTAACGAGCCTGTTAATGGATGATGAGATATCTAAATACTATGAAGTATGGGAAAATTGGTATAAATGGCTAGATAACAGAAAAAGACGATGATCTGTTTCTTTTTGTGAATAGATACTATGAAACATGACTATGTACTTATAGAATGTAAATATAATGATGGGAAAATAATAGTTTAAGACAAGGTAGATCAGATACATGATATTTAATTTATAAGAACACTGTACCTCCGGATAACAAAGAGACCTTGTAAAATTTTTTTTAAGTTTTCTTTTAATTTTGAAACTCAATAAAGTTTTTGTTAAAAAAAAAAAAAAAAAAAGAAATAAAAGCATCTTGAGGGCCCGGCGGAAGGTGCATAAGTCAGGAATCCTCCGCATCTCAGGGGGCAATTCGTTCCAGAAGGCAGGAGCCCACACAGAGAAGGCTCTCCCCCTGGGGGTCGCCAACCAACATTGCTTGGCCGACGGCACCCAGAGGAGCCCCTCTCTGTGGGAGCAAATTGGCCGGTGGGAGGCTATTGGTAGCAGCAGGCGGTCTTGTAAATATCCAGGTCCTAAGCCATGGAGCGCTCTGAAAGTGGTAACTAATACCTTGAATTGCACCCGGAGGACCACCGGGAGCTAGTGCAGCTCGTGCAGGAGGGGTGTTACATGGGAGCGCCATGACGCTCCCATAACCACCCGCGCGGCCACATTCTGGACCAGTTGGAGCCTCCGGGTGCTCTTCAAGGGGAGCCCCATGTAGAGAACATTACAATAGTCCAGGCAGGAAGTGACGAGGGCATGAGTGACCATGAGTAGGGAGTCCCAATCCAGAAAGGAACGCAACTGGCAGATCAGGCGAACCTGATGAAAAGCCCCCCTGGCCAAGGAGATCACATGTTCTTCTAAAGACAGCCATGCATCCAGGAGGACACCCAAGTTGCGAGCCCTCTCCGTGGGGGCCAACGACTAGCCCCCAATAGTCAGAGATGGCACCAACTGACTATATCGTGACCCCGGAAGCCACAGCCACTCAGTCTTGGATGGGTTGAGCTTGAGCCTCCAGACACTGGGACATCACATCAAGGGCATCATTCGGGTGGTCCAGGATGGAGATGTACAGCTGAGTGTCATCAGTGTACTGATGGAACTGCACCCCGAAGCCATGGATGATCTCACCCAGCGGCTTCACATAAATGTTGAACAGAAGGGGCGAGAGGACCAACCCCTGTGGCACCCCACATACAAGGGGTCTTGGGGTCGACCTCTGCCCCCCTGCCAACACAGACTGCCATCGGTCGGAGAGAAAGGAGGAGAACCACCGCAACACGGTGCCCCCCACCCCTAACTCTTCCAACTGGTGCAGCATGGTACCATGGTCGATGGTATCAAAAGCCGCTGAGAGATCTAATAAGACCAGGACAGAGGAACAACCCCTGTCCCGGGCCCTCCAGAGATCATCAACCAATGCAACCAGTGCCGTTTCCATGCTGTGCCCAGACCTGAAATCCGACTTGAATGGATCAAGATAGACCGCTTCATCCAGGTACTGGGGGAACTGTCGCGCCACCACATTCTCAACAACTTTCGCCACAAAGCGGAGGTTGGAGACTGGATGGTAATTCGCTAAAACAGCTGGGTCCAGAGAAGGCTTCTTTAGGAGGCGCCTCACCACCACCTCTTTCAAGGCGGCGGGAAAGCAGCCCTCACTCAGAGAAGCATTGATAATCCTCTGGAGCCAGCCTCGTGTAACCTCCCGGGAAGCCAGCACCAGCCAGGAGGGACACGGGTCCAATAAACATGTGGCCGCGCTAAGTCTACCCAGAATCCTGTCCACGTCTTCGGGAGTCACCAGGTCAAACTCCTCCCAGATAACACTCTCAAGACATTCCTCCATCACCCCCTCTGAACTTATTCCGTCAGAGTCCAATCCTTCCCAAATCTGAGCAATTTTGTCATGCAGATACTGTAAAAAATCCTCAGCTCTACCTTCCAAGGGGTCTTTCCACGCTCCCAGATGGAGCAGGGAGCGGGTCACCCTAAACAGGGCAGCTGGGCGGTTATCAGCAGACGCAATAAGAGCAGAAAAGTAGTTAGACTTTGCCGCTTTTATCACCACCAGGCAGGTCTTAATATGAGACCTCACCAGTGTTGGTCAGATTTGGACCGGCTGGCCCTCCAACTGCTCTCTAGGCGTCTTTTCCGGTGCTTCATTTCCCTCAGCTCCTCGGAAAACCAGGGAGCCACCTGGGAACGGCACCAGGTCAGAGGCCACAAAGGCACGACGCGGTCCAAAGCTCCAGCGGCCGCCCTATCCCAGGTGGCCGCCGGGTCTTCAGCCGCGTCATGAGCCAGAACCTCAGGGAATAGAGGTGTAGCGGTTTGAAGGTCAAGTCGAAGGAGACAATGATCTGACCATGACAAGGGCTCGATCACAATATCCCCTATATCAAAATCATTCTGCCACTGGCCAGAGACAAAAACCAGGTCCAGAGTGTGTCCCGTGTGAGTGCGGCCATGAACTAACTGGGTCAGGTCCATGGCCGTCATGGAAGCTATGAACTCCCGAGCTGCCTCAGATGTTTTACTGATAGATGGCAGGTTGAAATTCCCCATGACCATAAGCCTGGGGGTATCAACTGCCACCCCAGCTACCATGTTGAACAGCTCAGGCAAGGCCGCTACCACGTAGCAGGGAGCCAGGTACGCGACCAGCAAGCCCATCTGCCCCCCACGGCCCCACTTCACAAGGAAGGACTCACATCCGGCTATCTGAGGTACAGTGGCTTCCCTCAGACAAAGACCTTCCTTAATAATAACCGCAACCCCCCTCCCCCCGCCCCTTCCCTGAGCCCTCAGAATGCATGGAAACCTGGTGGGCATAGTTCAACGAGGGGAAACCCCCCCCTCTTGGCCCAACCAGGTCTCCGTAATACCCGCCAGGTCCGCACCCCCCTCCTGCACCAGATCACAAATGAGGGAGGCTTTATTTACAACAGTCCTGGTGTTGCACAACATCAGCTGAAGGCCCAGGCCCTGAGGGTCTGAGCAACCTAGGAAACAAGAAGAGCATTGGGGGCCGGAGCGTGCAATCGCTCAAAGATAGCGAGTGCGCACTCCCACAACATGATATAGCCCCCTGCTCCCACCATATCTGCCCCTCCCACCCACAGTCCGGATGGAACAGCCCTCACTGGTATGGAATCTAGCCCCCTCCCTGACCCCCAAGCCCACACCCCCAAAACCAAAGCCCCTTGCCGGACCCGGACCTGACCCCGGTGGGTTACCCTCCAATCCCGCCCTGGTTGTATCCACAACACCCTCCCTCCTGCCCCTTAAAAACCTAGTTAAAAATTTATACAAAGAACCCCTTTTAAAAACCCCAACGCCTGCGTGCCACCTCTCGGGATCCCAGGACCCATCCTTGAGGTATTTCTTGGGAAGGCCAATGGGCCACATCCAGGAATGGGGGGCATTCCTGAGGGCAACCAATTCCATGCTCATATAGGACCGTAAAAACGTCATCGGTCAGAAAGGCGGGTATGACAATGGAGAATGAGGTCACAGATTTAAGATGTACGATGTAAGATGTAAGATGTAAAAATGTAAGGCCAATAGTCCAATCCAGCAGTCAATCATCCATTCCCAAAGTTCTCTCACAACACCCAGGAGTGCCAGGAGATGACCACCATTGCCGTCCTCTCACTATGGCATGGTACTGTTAAGGTGATCCACTATGGATCACCCGAGGCCAAGTACTGCTGGTCCTCTCTGCCCTTCACAGCAGCGAGGTCTAGACCAGCAAACAAGGGCCTCCGCCACAACTGCCCTCTCACGGCGGACGGATATCAGCCCCTCGGGGATTGGCCAGTCCAGGACATAGAGAAAGAAGTCCAGGGAAATCAATGGCATCCCCCCAGGCAAGGCGGAAGGTAGAAAGTTCGGGGGGCGCCAAAGGGCAAAGTCCAGCAACAGCTCCAGGTGTCCAAAACCCCCGACTCCGCTGCATAGCGGGAGGCCATAGTGGGAGGCAAGCCAGCTGTAAAGAACATAATAGCTCAAAGACAAACACACACACCCCGCGGCAGATCCAAACCCAATGCCGCAGTCCAAACGAAAGTGATGGCAGAGGGACAGGGTCCAGCACATGCTCCTCCTTGATCACCCGGCTCGACAGCTCACAACTCTTCTCCCCCAAGCACAGCAAAGGGTGCGTAGATATTACAAACTGTTATTAAAAGCCAGCATCTGTCTCTGGCTCTCCGGCTCCTACAGCTGATCCATGGCAAACCACCGCCCACGCAGTCCGCAGACCACCGGATTCTCCATTCCCTCTCCTTCACTCTCCTGCATGTAGCTTCTGTTGTTAGACACCAGCATCCATCCAAATGCAGGCTCTCTGGCTCTCTCCGACTCCCCGGCTCCTACAGCTGATCCGCGGCAAGCCACCACCCATGCAAATCTCTGACCGCTGGATTCTCCATTCCCCCACTCTCTGCTCTCCTTCACTCTCCTGCATGAAGCTTCTGGGGTCAGCTACAATGCCCAGGTATTCCCCCCCATCCAGTCCCGCCAGGTCCGCACCCCGTATCGGCGTAGGATAGAAAGACCCCTAAAACCCCATAGTTCTCCAGAGCCTCCCCGCCCCGAACGGAGTCTCAACAAGCCGCAGCGGCCATTTTTGTTCCAGCAAGATATTGTTTCTAAATTTCATGCTCCCTATAGGAGATGAGCTGCAACTAGAGACATCAACATGGACCAGCTCTTTGGGGAACAACATTTCCCCAACTTCTGGCACTGAAGGCGAAAATTGCACATTAATGGAAGTACTAAAGCTACCCGCTCAAATGCTTTTAGATGTGTTGCAGACTTGAGAACAGCCTGGCCAACTCGTACTTGGATTGTGATTCAGGGCTTGTTGTGCGGTAGAACTGTTAGTCTTATGAATCCTACTAACAACCAGAAAAGGTTAGCTGGCTTCTAAATCCTCATTTTGGTTTGCTCTTTGCTCTCCCACAAACGCCTCACTGGGAAGGGTGAGACTGGAGAACTTTGGAGGTAAATGGAAAACCACAACAGTGTTTTGGAAACCCAGAGAACAAGGATGGAAGGAAGGTCCATGTGATGCAGCCCACCTATCAGGTATATACAGCCCAAGATTGCATGTGGTTTTCTCACATCTTTGTGGCCTCCTAGAACCCAGACTCCTAGAGTCTGGAAGATTGTGATGTGATTCCATGCTCTTTTGTAGGAGAATCTGTGCAAAAAAAATGATGTAAGCCCTTAAGTGTGCCCTGCTACTTCTACCCACGCTTTTCTTTGGGTAATCAACTTCCCCCATTCATGCAATTGGCATTGCTCGCAACTTCTGTTTCTTTCTTTGCCATATTTCCTCATCACTTCCTCCATCTTTCTTCACTCAGACAACCTATGAAGAAGAAACAACCTTTGTTATCATATTGATGTTTTCTCATTTTCTCTTTTCAATGTTTATTTTATTTATTTATTTATTTATTTATTTAATTTTATTTGTATACCGCCCTTCTCCCAATGGGACTCATTGATTTTATTGTTTTGTTATTTTACTTATGCTTTGTTTACACTTTTTTCCTTCCTTTCTTCCTTTTTATTGCTGTAAGCTGCCTAGAATAGCTCCACAGTGAAATAGGAGGCAAATAAATTTAATAAATAAATATTTCACATGGGGGGAAATACGCTGGACTTGGTTTTTGTCTCTGGTCGTGATTGAGTGATCTTGAGATAGGGGATATAGTGACCGAGCTCTTGTCATGATCACTCCCTCCTTTGCTTTGACCTTCGAACCGCCGTACCCCACCGCAGGGAGGCGGAACCGATGAGGTGATTCCGCCCCCGGAGCCTGATGGACCCGGATAGGTTCCAGATGGAGCTTGGGCCACTTCCTGAGGCTCTGTCTCACGACTCGACTGAAGACCTAGTGGCCACCTGGGATAGGGCGGCCGCTGGAGCTTTGGACCGGGTCGTGCCTTTGCGGCCTCTAACCTGGCGCCGGTCTCACCTGGCTCCTTGGTTTACCGAGGAGCTGAGGGAGATAAAGCCAGAAAAGATGCCTGGAGAGCAGTTGGAGGGCCAGCCGTTCTGAATCTGACAGAACACTGTTAAGGTCTCATATTAAGACCTACCTGGTGGCAATAAAAGCGGCAAAATGTAATTATTTTTCCGCTCTTATTGCGTCATCAGCTAACCGCCCGGCCACCCTGTTTAGGGTGACCTGCTCCCTGCTCCACCAGGAAGCGCAGGAGGACCCCTTGGAGGGTAGAGTCGAGGACTTCGTACAGTATCTGTATGACAAAATTGCTCAGATTCGGGAACACCTGGACTCTGACTGGGTAGATTCAGGGGGGGAGGATGGAGAGAGGTCATGTGAATATTACCTGGGAGGAGTTTTATTCTGTGACTCCCGAAGACGTGGACAGGATACTGGGCAGACTGAGTGCGGCCACATGTTTATTGGACCCGTGTCCCTCCTGGTTGGTGCCGACCTCTCAGGAGGTTACACGAGGCTGGCTCCAGGGGATTATAAATGCTTCTTTGAGTGAGGGTGTCTTCCCCACCACCTTGAAAGAGGTGGTGGTGAGGCCTCTCCTCAAGAAGCCTTCCCTGGATCCAGCAGTGTTGGCTAATTATCGTCCAGTCTCCAACCTTCGCTTTGTTGCGAAGGTTGTTGAGAGTGTGGTGGTGCGACAGCTTCCTCACTATCTGGATGAATCAGCTTATCTAGATCCGTTCCAGTCGGGCTTCAGGCCTGGGTACAGCACGGAAACAGCATTGGTTGCATTGGTTGATGATCTCTGGAGGGCTCAGGATAGGGGTTGCTCCTCTGTCCTGGTCCTATTAGACCTCTCAGTGGCTTTTGATACCATCAACCATGGTACCATGCTGCACCAGTTGGAAGAGTTAGGGGTGGAGGGCACCGTGTTGCGGTGGTTCTCCTCCTTTCTCTCTGACCGATGGCAGTCTGTGTTGGCAGGGGGGCAGAGGTTGACCCTGAGACCCCTTGTATGTGGGGTGCCACAGGGGTCAGTCCTCTCGCCCCTTCTGTTCAACATTTATGTGAAACCGCTGGGCGAGATCATCCATGGTTTCGGGGTGAAGTACCATCAGTACACTGATGACACTCATCTCCACCCCAGATCACCCCAATGATGCCCTTGAAGTGATGTCCCGGTGCCTGGAGCCTGTACGGATCTGGATGGGGAGAAACAGACTCAGGCTCAACCCATCCAAGACTGAGTGGCTGTGGTTTCCGACGTCCCGATATAATCAGTTGGTGACATCACTAACTACTGGGGGCGAGTCGCTGGCCCCCACGGAGAGGGCTCGCAACTTGGGCATCCTCCTGGATTCACGGCTGTCTTTAGAAGAGCACTTGACAGCTGTGGCCGGGAGGACTTTTTATCAGGTCCGCCTGATTCGCCAGTTGTGTCCCTTTCTGGATCGGAACTCATTAAGTACGGTCACTCATGCCCTTGTCACTTCCCGCCTGGACTATTGCAATGCTCTCTACATGGGGCTCCCCTTGAAGAGCATCTGGAGACTCCAGCTGGTCCAGAATGTGGCCATGCGGGTGGTTATGGGAGCGACGTGGCGCTACCATGTGACCCCCCCCTCCTGCACGAGCTGCACTGGCTCCCGGTGGTCTTCCAGGTGCGCTTCAAGGTTTTGGTTACCACCTTTAGAGCGCTCCATGGCTTAGGACCAGGGTATTTACGAGACCACCTTCTGCCACCAGTGGCCTCTCACTGACCAGTATGCTCCCATAGAGAGGGGCTTCTCAGGGTGCCGTCAGTCAAACAGTATTGACTGGTGGCCCCCAGGGGGGAGAGCCTTCTCTGTGGGGGCACCCACCATCTGGAACGAGCTCCCCCTGGAGATACGGAGGATCCCGGATCTGCACACTTTCCACCGTGCCCTCAAAACATTCTTATTTCAGCAGGCTGGTTTGGCCTAACTTTCCCTTTTAAATTGCTTTTAAATTTGTTTATAAATTGGGGTTTTTAAAATCTGTTTTGGGCCAAAGTATTTAATGTATTTTAAATGGTTTTTAATGTTTGTATTATGTGTATTTTATCTTTTGGCTGTTCACTGCCCTGAGTCTTTCGGGAATAGGGTGGTATATAAATTTAATAAATAATAATAATAAATAATAATAATAATTGACTACCTGTATGAGTTAACTGTGCTTCAGTTGTACCACTTTAGACTTCTTACACACCTTTTGTAAGAGACCCTCTTAGCTAGAACTTTTACAGTACTAGCAGAGAATCCAGAGAACAGATTCTGGTTTGGAACAATCCAACTGGATGCCTTTAGCATGGCAGGATTGTCATCTAGCACATGTGAAAAATGCCAGATAGAGAAGGCGGTCTTAAACTGTTTTTCTTCTTCTTTTGGTTACCGTTGTAATCTATTTTACACAATTCCATTTTCAGTGACTAATAAATGATGTTCAACCAGATATTTGCATGCATTGCTGCATCTGCTGTCAGTTTTGGAAGCCGTATTAGGCCGGAAGCTCCAATGCTGCCACCTTCTCATATGTGGGAAAGTAGATGGGGGGATTAAGGAGAGGAGTTGTTAGTAGACATAATAGCATTCTTCCTGTCGGTCAAGGTCAGGGCGAACCCGCATCTGGAGAAGGAGTGGTCAGGGGGCTGGATCGGGATGGAACGGACATTGATTGGAGCATGTGACCGATTGGGGGAAAAAGGGGATGGTTTTGGGAGCTTTGACTTACTGAAGGAAAACCCGGGCTTTTCAGATTCGGGTTTTCCCAGATGTGCCAGTTTGTCTATTCTAGTAAAGAGAACTTTGGAAAATGTTTGCTTCTGCATCTTTACTTGGAGTTGGGGTTTTTCTGGAATGCTGACATTAACCTGAATCTGCTTTAAAACCTAACAGCACCCCTTAAGGGGGCTGTCGGGGGTGCTGAGCCCCAGCATCTACTTAAACCCCAGGTGGTGCAAAGACTCAGTGAAAATGGAGGGGAAAGGAGAGGGGCCCGCCAGGGGGGCGGATGCTCAAGGAATTGCCAACCCCTTGATTTCTTCTTCTGAAGAAATGGGGTGAGCCACAGAGGCTGCAGAGGAAGCCCTTCGGCTGAGGGCTCAGTCCAAGGCCTCAGATTCCTGGAAGAGTTTTTTTTTTTTTAATTTGATTTATATGCCGCCCTTCTCCGGAGACTCAGGGCGGCTTACAATGCACTAAGCAATAGCCTTCATACTTTTGTATATTTATACAAAGTCAGCTTATTGCCCCCACAAACTGGGTCCTCAATTTACCTACCTTAGAAAGGATGGAAGGCTGAGTCAATCTTGAGCCTTGGTGAGATTCGAACCTGCAATAATTGCAGGCAGCTGATGTTAATAACAGGGTGCTTTAGACCACTGTACTATCCAAGGCTCAGTGCCAGTCCGACCCAGCTCCAGGAGGGGAAATGAAGTCACCCCGTGAGCTAGACTGGAGGATGGGGACTGCTGTGGGATCCGGAGACTCCTGGGACTGGGACTGGGACTGGCTGCATCTAATGCGAAGCCAGTGCTTAACTGGGCCCCTAAGTGTTTTGAGTGGATGGAAGTGGGGAGTTACACACCCTCTTCCCAACTTCTTGAGGTGAGATGGAGGCTAGTGCAACCTACATTCACTTTCCCTGATCCGGGACATGGAGGGGGGATTAGTAGGACACAGATACCTCCTTACCTGGACAGGGGCGAAACGAGAGGATTAGCACAGCATGGCCATCCTGCAGCAGTGGAGCACTAGGCGCAGCTGGCATATGGAATGCAAACCCCCCCCTTTTTGAGGCCCTCGCTAGCCTGCCTTCATGCTACCTCCTGCTGAGAATATACCGCTCGGATGGGGGTTTTACCCCAGCCAGGGATGGGTCCAGTGCCAGTGGTATCCAGCGCCGTCTGTTGCAAGCTTCCAGGGATCCCCATGGGCCCCCTTCTATGGCCCAACGATCCTGGCACCACAGGGGGGACTAATCCAGCAGCCGGCTAGAATGCCTCCGCTCCCTCCAGCTCAGCAAGCAGCTCAACAGCTAGGCCCCCTCCCCCAGCAACCGACGACATTGCCCCCCTCTCTCCAGCCCAGCAAGCCTCCTAGCAGCTGGCTGGAATGCAGCAACCAGAAGCAACCCTGCAGCATGTTCTATCCCAGCCAGCCGCAGCAGGAGCTCCTCCACCCGCGAGGCCAACGCCACCCTACTTCAGAGCAACCTTTGACAGGACGCTGGCCAAACTATCTTATTTCCTCAGCAGGGTCTGGGCTCATGTAGATCAGTACGGGGACCAATACAAATCAGAACAGGACTTGGTGTCGGTAATCTCAGATGGGATGAATGAGGGGGAGGCTTCTGAATGGATAGCCCAGCTGCACAATGAGGGCACTGCAGAACTGAATGATGCCGATGGGTTTATCACACTGCTCCATTCCCAATTTAAGGACCAAGACCGCATAAATGAAAGCGAAACCATGCTAAAGATCATGAAGCAAGGTAATCGACCTATAAAACACTTTGTATGGGACTTTAGACAAGTTGCAGGGAATCTAGGGCATTGGCCTGACCACATACTCCTACACTACTTTAAAGAAGCTATTGACCCAGAAGTCAGAAAAGCCTGTGGGATCCAGAGGGGTGCCTGAGCATCTCCACGACTGGTATACCATGTTCATAGCTCTAGACGGAGAAGTCCACAACCCTCCTCCCCCCCCCCCAGCAAAACCCCAGCAGAGCAGCCACCTCGGAGAGCATTATCCAGAAGGCCCATTTCAAAGGCTACAAATGTCACACACACCCTCAACCGGGGGGGGGGGATTAAGTGCTATTGGTGTGGACAACAGGACATCGAGCTTCTGAGTGCCTGGCTCCTGCCCCAGTTCTACAACAATGTCCTGCCACAGCTGCATGAGGCAGAAGGGCTCCAAGGATACCCCAGTCACCAGCCGATTTGCCAGACAAGCCATGGAAATTCCCCTCCCCACAGAAGAAAGCGAGGACCCTCCAGCTAAAGAAGCCCCTCCCGGCATGGCTAGCAGAGATGAAGACCCGATGGTGAGTGCACCCATCTCCCCTTTCTCAATTAAAGTAAAACTGGTGCTGCCAGACACAGCGAAACAAGCAGAACTGCCAGCTGCACCAGATGTCTAATTGGCCTTAAAGTTGTAGAACAATTGGGGATCAGGACAACACCCTTAAAGCACCCAATTAAATTTCACCAGGTGGATGGAACGTTAATTGGGGGGGGGGGGTCCCTGCCACCCATATTACTGAACTGATGAAATTAGAGATGGGGAAACATCATGAACTTATACAAAAATGTCAGAATCTAACATACCAGGCCTGGCTTGGCTGGACAAATGGGCCCCCACCATCAAATGGGAAGATGGATACTGAAAAATCAGAATAGCGGTTGGCCCATTACCCCCTGCCCCTCCCCCAAAGAGCAACCTACCCATAACAGCCAATGGCCAGAAACAGCAGTGGTTTGTTCAGACGGGCCTCCAGGTGAACATCAAATTCCTAAAGTGTATGCAGACTTAGCCAAAGCTTTCAGTGAGGAAGAGTGTAACCTCCTCCCCCCTCATCAGCCCACAGACTGCACCATTGAATTACAACCAGGAGCCAAATTGCCAAAACCCAGAATGTACTCCATGACACCTGCTGAAATGACTGAGGAAGTACATTGACAACAACTTAGCCAGAGGGTTCATCAAGCCTGTGAAATCCAGGATGGCCACCCCAGTATTGTTTAAAGAAAAAAAAAGATGGTACATTGAGATTGTGCATTGATTTTAGAGGCATGAATAGCATTTGCATACAAAACACCTACCCCCTCCCACTGAGGAAGGACTTGCTGAACCACCTATCAAAAGGCAAGATTTTCACCAAGCTAGATCTAAGAGAAGCCTACTACTGAGTTCACATAAAGGAAGGAGACGAATGGAAGGCTGCTTTTAACTGCCCCTTGGGCAGCTTCCAATTCTAGGTCATGCCCAAGGGGCCCCCGCAGTCTTCGTGCAACTGATCAACGAAGTTTTGCATGAGCACCTGTATAAAGGGGTCCTTGTTTATCTTGATGACATTCTTATATTCAGCGAAAGTATGGAAGAACATGTCAAATTGGTCAGACAAGTGCTAAAAAAGCTCCTAGTGGCAAACTTTATGCAAAGTTGTCCAAATGTGAGTTCCATAAGGAGTCCTTGGACTACCTGGGATACAGGTGTCGAGTCAGGGAATTGAAATGGACCCAGGGAAGGTGAGGGCAGTGCTGAACTGGCAGCCCCCACATACCCATAAGCAACTCCAAAGCTTCCTGGGGTTTGCAAACTTTTATAGACAATTCATCCCTTCCTTCGCTGAGGTCGCACTCCCTTTGACAGAATTGCTAAAAACCAGCCTGTCTCCCACCAAGCCAAACCTAGCCAACCCTTAGCTTGGACAATGGACTGCCAAAAATCCTTTGAACAGTTGAAACACTTATTTGCAGTGGAGCCAATCCTACAGCATCCTGACTCAAATAAGCCCTTTGTGGTTGAGGCGGACGCAGGTGATGTGGCGGTGGCTGCTTTCTACCGCAAAGGGATGCCCAAAACAATCTAATGCTGTGTGCTTATGTATCGAGAAAGTTAACAGACACTGAGCGCAGATGGGTGGTGTAGGAGAAAGAGGCATTTGCAGTACGATGAGCTCTCCTATCCTGGAGACACTTCCTGGAGGGGATGAATGAGCCATTTGAGGTGTGGACTGACCACAAGAATCTCGAGGCACTGAAGACCCCAAGGAAACTTTCTCCCAAGCAGGTTCGTTGGGCTCAATATTTCAAACACTTTAACTTTAGCCTGAAATACATCCTGGGGGGGGGGGGGAGTATAAACCTTTTAGCAGATGTTCTCTCCCGTAAGCCCCAGTTTGACAGCCGACGGGAAGAGATAGTTCATGCCATGATCTTGGAGACTCAGCCAGCCCCCCAAGCCCGCACCAGAGCACAAACGTGCCAGGGTTCCAATCTACCCGAAGACAAGTTGACAGAGGCGCTAAAAGCAGCACTCTCGACTGATTCCTGGTTCAAGGAAAACCAGGCGGACCTAACTCTAAGAGACGGGTTGGCATGGAATGGGAGTAAACTTTACATGCCCCACAGCCTGCGACTCCTGGTGCTAAAGAGGAGTCATGATTCTTGGCTAGAGGGCCACTTTGGATTTTTAAAAACCCTCCATTTGACTAGGAGACAATTCTGGTGGCCAAAGATGAAAGCTGATGTGGAAGATTATGTGAGGAGCTGTGCCACTTGTGCCACCATGAAATCCAGACCAGGGAAGACCCGGGACTTCTCCAGGCTGTGGCTGAACCCACCAAGCCCTGGGAGGAGATTGCGATGGACTTCATAGTTGAACTCCCTGACAGTGCGGGTAACAGGGCTATTTGGACTGTCATTGATTTATTCTCTAAGCAAGCATACTTCACTGCCTGCAACGGACTACCCTCGGCCAAGAAGCTGGCAAAGCTGTTTGTGAAGCATATCTACAGGCTACATTGAGTCCCAAGGAGAATAATATCGAACCGCAGGGTCCAGTTTACTGCTAAATTCTGGAGAGAGTTTCTACGAACCATTGGGTCGTCCCAGGGGATTAGCTCAGCGTTTCACCCATTGACTAATGGATCGGCTGAAAAATTGAACTCAATGGTGGAGCATTACATTAGGTGTTATGTAAATTATCAACAGGAAAACTGGGTGGACTTGCTACCATTTGCAGAAGTGGCTTATAATAATGCAGTACACAGCAGCACTGGGTTGACTCCTTTTCAGATAACTACGGGCATGGATTTTGTGCCGATACCTGAGTTGCCTACAGAGCCGCCCACTTCTATGTCCCTAACGGAATGGATGACCCCGTTGAAAAAGGATTGGGAGAATACTAAGAAAGCTTTAGTAGAGTCAGTGGAAAGATACTGTATATACTCGAGTATAAGCCTAGTTTTTCAGCACATTTTTAATGCTGAAAAAAGCCTCCCTCGGCTTATATTCAAGTGAGGAAAAAAATGCCTTTTTTCCTGCAACCCGTTTTGGCTTCCAGGGACTGCAAGGAGGCTTGCTAAGGCCAAAAAGAAAGAGAGAGAAGAAAGAAAGAGACAAAGAAAGAAAGAGGAAAAAAAAGAAAGGGAGAGAGAGAGAGAGAGAGAGAGAGAGAGAGAATGCAGTTAAGGTATCTCTTAACTGAGGCTTGAACTTGCCTGAAATTAGATCAAGCCCTACATCACTTAACCCAATGTATCAGATTAAATTTTTATTGAATTATTTTTGATATATATACTACATTCTCTTGTATAATTTAGTTATAGTGTAGTTTACACTATGCACTTACAGAGCTAGTTTACTGTTTTTCTTTGAAATCAATATTCAAAAACATTTAACCTACTGATGCCTCAATTAATGTAATTTTATTGGTATCTATTTTTACTTTGAAATTTACCAATAGCTGTTGCATTTCCCACCCTATGCTTATACTCGAGTCAAAAAGTTTCCCCAGTTTTTTGTGGTAAAATTTAGCTCCTTGGCTTATATTTGGGTCGGCTTATACTTGAGTATATACGGTATAAGGCCCAGGCCAACAAACACCGGGGTCTCCAACCACCTTTCCAAATAGGCGATAAGGTGTATTTGTCAACCAAGTACCTAAGATTGAGGTTACCCAGCAAGAAGTTTGGACCCAAATTCATAGGTCCCTTCCCTATAGTGAAAGTTATTAACCCAGTGACTGTCCAACTTAGACTCTCTCACGTATTAGGAAAAGTACACCCTGTTTTCCACAGTAGCTTGTTGAGACCGGCCAGAGAATCTAACCTAAGATTCTTGCCAGCTGCTCCACCTCCTCCTTTGCTAGTGCAAGAGGAGACTCATTATGAGGTGAAGAAAATCCTGGACTTTAGACTCTACAAGGGTTGCTTGTAATATTTGGTACATTGGAAAGGTTACCCTTTGGCTGAAGCTACTTGGGTGAAGAGTTGGGATGTAAATGGTGATGCTCTAGTGAAACAATTTCATGACAAATTTCCTGAGAAACCGAAAGGTCCCCTTGGGGGGTGGGGTAGAGGGGGTTAAAGGGTCTGGTGCACTGTGTTAACCCCTTCTTTTGCGTTTTGTCTGCTTTATTTTTCAGGAGGTGGTTCTTTTTGCAGGGGGGGGATGCCTGTTAGCTTTGGAAGCCATATTAGGCCGGAAACTCCAATGCTGCCACCTTCTCATATGTGGGAAAGTAGGAGGGGGGATTAAGGAGAGGGGTGATTAGTAGACATAATAGCATTCTTCCTGTCGGTCAAGGTCAGGGCGATCCTGCATCTGGAGAAGGAGTGGTCAGGGGGCTGGATCAGACATTGATTGGAGCATGTGACGGACTGGGGGGAAAAGGGGATGGTTTTGGGAGCTTTGACTTACTGAAGGAACCCGGGCTTTTCAGATTCGGGTTTTCCCAGATGTGCCAGTTTGCCTATTCTAGTAAAGAGAACTTTGGAAAATGTTTGCTTCTGAATCTTTACTTGGAGCTGGGGGTTTTCTGGAATGCTGACATCTGCTTTTAATTTCATCCTTTTGCATAGCTGCTGCCTTGTTGCCTTCCCTGGTCTTTCTCCTCACCACATGAATATTTGTATGGTGCTTCTCCTTTATGTAATGAGTAATCTTATAAACCATGGTAATTCATTCTTTTCCAAACCTTACTTACTGCCTTATGTTCTTTTTTAAAGTTGTGCAGCTATTATTTGTGCCTTTCCCCCCCCAAG
Source organism: Ptyas mucosa (assembly GCA_012654045.1). Classification (NCBI taxonomy): domain Eukaryota; kingdom Metazoa; phylum Chordata; class Lepidosauria; order Squamata; family Colubridae; genus Ptyas; species Ptyas mucosa. The sequence continues at coordinate 9,526,995 of WNWU01000035.1, forward strand.
GTATTTTATAGCTGCTTTGGAAGCATGGTGGTCAAAAGAGAATCCTATAAAAAATGTGTTGTCTAGATAAATAGACAGAATATAGTTTTTATTCATTTTGGTTGGTGTAAAGAAAAAACAGGAAAAAAAAGTAAGAGACAGAGGATAATACCTGTGAGATCCAGTGTATAAACATGGAATGAGTAATCAGAGTAAAGTAAGTAAAATAGGAATACAGACTATTAAAATTATCTTGAGTAAAATCTGTATCTAAATCTCAAAGGGGAAGCCCAAATAAACAAGCAGAATCAAAAGCCAAGCCCTCCAAATCTTGCCTCTGCCTTTTTGTTTTTCCCTACTTGAACATCTTCTTACTGTGCCTAATTTAGTTTGCCCATTATCAGTTGTAAGTACTGATAAAGCCTCTTCTGTTTTTCTGATAAAAACCTCTGGTCAGTTTTAAAACCAATTGGGCATCGTGCGGATGGGATCCAAGAATACTTTTTCTGGGATGGGGGTGGGACTGGGCAGTTGGTCTTGGGTTTCCTAATCATGATGCTCTTACATCTGTTCGGTTTAGCTGCATGCGTTGTGTTGTAAGTGTTTAATGTTTGGGCGTGCACACTGCATTAAATTGTAACATTGTTTAATAACAAAACCAGTTGTTTAATGACCATTCCAAGTTACTTTTTAAGTACTGAAAACATGACTTAAAAAAAGAGAATGGACAACCATTTATCCAGAATGTATAGGTCCTAGGGTCCCCTGCTTGACCAGGGGGCTGGACTAGAAGACCTCCAAGGTCCCATCCAGCTCTATTCGAATTGATTGAAAATTTGTCCTCACACTTACAATTGTTGCACCTGTCCCCAAAGTCACATAATCAAATTTTGAGCACTTGGCCACTGGCATGAATTTATGATGGTTGCAATGTCCCTGAGTGGGTCATGCCTCCTGGCAAGATTTATTTTATTTATTTATTTATTTTATTTTATGCAATTTATATGCCGCCCTTCTCCAGAAGGACTCAGGGCAGCTTACAAAGAAAAAAAATACAACAATTTAAATTTAAATGTAAATTAAAATCCAGTTAAAATTAATTAAAATTATTACACTGTAAAAGCCCCTAAATGGGTCAGTCCATTTGATGAAAGAGCCATGTCTTCAGTTCGCGGCAGGAGAGGAGGTTGGGGACTGTCCTAAGCCCAGTGGGCAAACCATTCCAGGGGGTCGGCACGCTGAAGCTGGGTGGCAAACAAACAAACAAACATTCACCAATTGCAATATTCTCAGCTGAAGGGTGAGAAAAAATAAGAATTTCCGCGGGCAGTAGGCTAGAAAGGGATCCCCACCCCCCCCCCCCCACACAAAAAGCCAAACCTCAAAAAAAAACCCCAAAGCTTTCTTGCATTACAGCGGAGAAAGCCATGTGGATGTGTCTAGGAAGGAGTTTGAAATGCTAATTTTTTTACAAGCTGGACACCCTGCAAGCTCTGGTTGTACTGAACTCTGGATGGTTATCTAACACTTTTTCTTGTGATTTATTACACAAACCCCTCTGTTGGGTTCTCACAACATAAACCATAGTTTACAGCATGCCACCTTAATCTGAGATCTTAACCCCAGGATTCTCCATCCTCGAGTCAATTGCTCCAAAGCGCTAGCTGAACCCGACCTCATCTTGCCGTCTCCACAATTATCCCACGTCCGCAACAGGAGCTGGGTGGGCGAAGGACTTCCCTGGAGGCGCTGAGCGCTCCCACCGTCCGCTTTCTCGCAGGTCTGCCAGAAGCTGAGCCAAAGGCGCATTGGGGTTTTTTGGTGACCCCGCTTAATGCACGAAACCCCAACCAGCTCCTAGTTCCGTGTCTTGAAGAAAAACGGAAAATAGACAAAAGCAGTTTAAGCGCGTTGAGGCCACGCAACCTTCCTTCTGCATCTCCCTTTCTGCCTTGACTTTCTGGCCGTCTTAAAAACCGGAGTCGGGCAACCCCAGGCAGAAGGTCTCCTCCCTCCCGGGCTGCCAGCAAATCCAGGGTCTCCGCCTTCTCCTCGGCCAGCCTGCCCCGCAAGGAAGCCTGGAGGGAGGCGGGCGCCGGCTTGGAGAAGCCGGGACGTGGGGCTACTTTCGTCCGTCCGCAGTCCCGGCCCGGCCTTTCTCCGCGGGGCGGGACGCTCTCCCAGAATGGAAGCTGGCCAGCCGGCGGGGCTAAAATTAGCGCAGCGCGTCCCGGCGCAGCTGTCCCGTCCCGTCTTGTGTCTCCTGGCCTGGCCACCCTCGACGGCTCTCTGCTGTCGCCGCCCGGAGAGGAAGCGGGGCGGCCGCGGGGGCAGGCGAGCGCTCGGGCGAGCCGGTCCGGGCCACCTCACAGAGGCCGGGCTGCGACACAGCCGGGCCAGCCGGTGGTGGCTCCGGGCGACGCTCCGTCGGGCGACACGGCAACCCGTCCGACGGCCACCAGCTCGTGAGTATCGTCTGCCGCCGGGCGGGCTGGGGACTCCTCTCCAGCCCTGCTCCCTCCGACTAGCGGAGGGCTTTTGCTGGGCCTGGAGGGCGCGGGACGGGACGGGCGCCGGCGGTTCACACGGGCGCATTTCCGGCCTGGCAGGTTCCAAGCTGGGTTGGAGCGGGGTTACCTGGAGACAGGTGGATGGAGGGAAAGGCTGGGCTTGAGCCCCCCCCCAAACTGAAGGCAATTTAAATGGGAGAGCAGTAGCCTGGCTCAAGCCATTGCACCCCAACATGCAAATCTTTGGCTGCTTACACTCTTAACCTGGATTTTGAGTTATCTCATTGTCACCCAAATAGGTTGAATCATAAGATTAGCCAGAAGAAGGGCTTCTGCCCCACATGGTGTGCCTGAAAAGTCCATTAAAGGTAGAACTAGCCAAGTTTAACTGCTGTGAACGCATTTATTGCATAAAGTGGTTTTCTCTGAACAGATTTTTTTTCCCCTCTTAAATTTCACAAAAGTGGTTAGTCTGCTTGTTTTGTCCCTCAGCCACCTGAAGTAGTGGGTGTGGTTTTTTTAAGCCAGTTCAGGATTCTGCCTCTTGGCTGGGCTGCACCTGTTGAACAGAAAACTGTATCACAGCAAATGCCTTTGCATTAAGCTGACCTCATGCCTTTCCTTAGGTTGAGCAGTTGCGGTTTGCAAGTGATAGCTTTCAGCATAAGGCACTGTGCAAGCCTAGTCACAGGTAGTCCTCGATTTACAATCATTCATTTAGCTACTGTGCAAAGTTACAACAGCACTGAAAAAATGACTTATGGCCATTTTTCACCCTGATGACCCTTGCAGTATCCCCACGGTCACATGATCAAAATCCAGACGCTTGGCTTCTGATTCATTTTTATGATGGTTGCAGCATCCTGCGGTCATCTGATCCCTTTTTGTGATCTCTTGACAAGCAAAGTCAATGGGGAAGGCAGACTCAGTTAACAACCATGTAACTACAGGTAGCCCTTGATTTATGACCACAATTGAGCCCAAAATTTCTGTTGCTAAGTGAAACATTTAAGTGAATTTTGCCCCATTTTACAACCTTCCAAGCCACAGTTGATAAGTTAGTAACCTGGTTGTCAGGTGAATCTGGTTTCCCCATTGACTTTGCTCATGAGAAGGTTGCAGAAGGGGATCACATGACCCTGGGACACTGTGATGGTCATAAATATGAGTCAGTTGCTGAACATCTGAATTTTTGTCACATGGCCATAGGGATGATGCAAAGGTTGTAACTATGAAAATTGGTCATAAGTCACCTTTTCCACTGCTGTTGTATCTTTGAACCATCACTAAATGAACTGTTGTAAGTTGAGGACTACCTGTAATTTAACCACTGAAGTGATTCACTTAACAACTCTGACAAGTAAGATCATAAAACAAGGCAAAACCTACTTAACAAATGTCTCACTTAGCAACAGAAATGTTGGTCTCAATTGTGGTCGTAAGTCAAGGACTATCCATATTCAGCAAATCTATGACTAGACAAAGCACCATTAGCATAATAAGCGAATCCATTCTGACTGTGGAGGCTTGATGTGATCACCATTTCCCCAGCATGATAGCATCATTCCTTGCCTTCAACTCTCCTTGTCTTTTCAAACCTTTCCCTGCTTCCTCTGGTGCCCCATGACCAGATGTCTTGGACTACAAGTCCCATTATGCCACAGAAATGGTGTGTTATGCCGCTCCATAACACACCCTGAGGCCCTAGATATGGAAACATTGCTAAATTAGACAGGAGTAAAACTATTCAGAATCCAGTTCTAAAGTATTAAACATATTTTACTTGCAGAACCCTCAGATTAAGTGATTGCATTTCAAAAATTCTTGCATTGACATATGAGTATGAACAAAATCCTCAGCTATATTTTGCTGTTCAGCTAAGAAACAGTGTGTCTCGATTTTCTGCACTGTGTTTCTGAGTTTAAGTTTAAGAACTATCAATTTCCCAAGACCACAAGAAATCTTTGTGGATGAACAGGGATTTGCTTATCAGAAATTTTCATCCTAGCTAGCATCTTCAACTTTGGGAATATTGAATAGCTTGTAAAATATTAGAGACCAGAATCACTGGAACTATCCAAAATGTAATATAGAATGATACAAATAATAGAGTTGGAATGGACTTTGGGGGTCTTCTAGTCCAACCCCCTGCTCGAGCAGGAGGCTCTATTATTTCAGACAAGTGGCTGTCCAATCTCTTCTTAAAAGCCTCCAGTGAGATGGAGCACCCACAACTTCTGAAGGCAAGCTGTTCCACTGATAAATTGTTCTCACTGTCAGGAAATTTCTCCTTAGTTTTAGGTTGCTTCTCTCCTTGATTAGTTTCCATCCATTGCTTCTTGTACTGCCTTTTGGTACTTTGGAAAATAGGTTGATCCCCTCTTTTTTGTGGGAGCCCCTCAAATATTGGAACACTGCTGTCATGTCACCCTTAGTCCTTCTTTTCACTAGACTAGACATACTCAATTCTTGCAACTAATCTTCATATGTTTTAGTCTCTAAGCCCTTAATCATCTCTGCACTCTTTTTTAAAATAATGGGATGACTAAAACTGAATGCAGTATTCCAAGTGTGGTCTTACTAAGGTTTTATAAAGTGGTACTAACACTTCATGTGAGCTTGATTCTATTCCTCTGTTTATGCAGTCTATGATTGCATTGGCTTTTTTGGCTGGTGCTGCACACTGCTGGCTCATATTTAAGGGATTGTCCACTAGGACTTCAAGATCCCTCTCACAGTTACTGCTTTTGGGCCAGATTTCATTTATGGTAATCTGTACTTGTATGTTTGGTTTTTCTTGTCTAAGATTCCTCTGTTGTTGCCAGAGAGATTGAAGCAAGGATATTTTATTGCTACACAAACTTTGGCTTCTATTCTGTGGCTCAGGACAAGACAGGTATAGGTCATCCATGGCTTACAACCACAATTGGGACCAGAACTTCCATTGCTAAGTTGGTTAAGTGAATTACGCCTGATTTTGTGATTGTTTTTGCCATGGTCATTAAGCAAATCACCACAGTCATTAAAGGAAGTGCATGATTGTTAAGTGAATCTGGCTTCCCCCATTGACTTGCTTGTCGGAAGCCATCTGTGAAGGTTACAAATGGTGATCACTTGACTCCGGGATGCTGCAACCAGCATCAGTCCTTGTGGGGACACTGTAATGGTTTAAGGACAGGTTGTAAATCATGTTTTTCACTCTTTTCACAACTTCAGATGGTTGCTAAATAAATGGTTGCAAGTTGAGGGCTATCAGTACATTCAGCTGCTTCTCCCCCCATCCCATCTTGAAGAACTGGATCCCAGGCAAAAAGAATTATACCCAAATCAAACATGTCACTCATGGTCCTCCTTTTGATTAAACTAGACATATCCAATTCCTGCAACTGGTTTTCATATATTTTAGCCTCCAGTCCCCTAGTCATCTTTGTTGCACAGCTGGCTGGGAATTCTGGGAGTTGAAGTCCTCATGTCTTAAAGTTGCCAAGTATTTTCTTTACTTTATAGGGAAATGCTAGGGAAGCTACCTGAAATACATTTATTTATTCATCCAGACCGTAGAAATAGTGCATGCTGGATTTGGTACTTGTGAACCAGCTGCGTCTCACCAAGAGACCCCTGACCAAGGTTGCAAAAACTGTGCTTTATCCAAATCATTAACTCAGCATCTGTGTGACTCCTAGCTTCCAGCACAGCACCATTCATGATGAAAGTCCCCCTCAAGAGACAATTCAAGATGAGCCTGCTGGATATCACCAAGATGTTCTCCCTGTTTCAACCCAGTGAAGATGAAGATGGGGACAAAGAAAGACAAGAGCTGAGTCTCGCCGTGTCCCAGGACAGCTACCAGCTGTTGGACCAACTGTTGCACCAAGAGAGTTACAAACGCGTCATCAACAGTCGGAGTGGTTGGGGGGTGCCAGGCACCCCCCTGCGCTTAGCAGCTTCCAAGGGCCACGTCAAGTGCATCAAGGTGCTTCTGGACCATGGAGCCGAAGTGGACAGCTTGGATGTCAAGGCCCAGACACCACTGTTTGTTGCTGTCAACAATGGGCACCTTGATTGTGTGAAGGTCCTCTTGGAGGCAGGGGCCTGTCCTTCTGGGAGCATTCACAACAATTGCACCCCGTTGCTCACGGCTGCGAGAGAAGGATCCCTGGGAATCCTGCAGGAGCTGCTGTCACACGGGGCAGACCCTAACGTCAAACCTCGAATCCCAGAGTGGGCAGCCAACTCCGTGGCCTGCTGTGGACCTTTGTATTTGTCTACTGTCTATGGTCATCTGGAGTGCTTCAAGACCCTCTTGCTGTACGGGGCTGAGCCCAACTACAACTGCTTGGATAGGAACATGATCACCCGAATTAAGCACCCCAAGACTCTCCTGGAAGTCTGCTTGAAGCATGGCTGCAGGGTGGAGTTTGTCAAGCTCCTCATTGATTTTGGTGCCAGTGTCTACTTGCCTGGCATCATGTTGGAGAAGAGCTCAGCAAACCCTGAAGTGCTTGAGCTGTTGGCCAGAGAAAGAGGTAACTTGTTTTTTCTTTTATTTAATGTAATACACGGTTATGCAGATTCTTAAAATCTCTCTCCTTCCTTCCTTCCTTCCTTCCTTCCTTCCTTCCTTCCTTCCGTTCCTTCCTTCCTCTTTCTATACATTACCTATCACATTATTTGTTCCTGAGGTAAACAATACTACACAAGGTGCATAAAATGAATACAAAAGAGTCACCCCAAACAATTCAAGTCATAAGCTAAGAAAAAACCTCAGACAGACGTATACATATAGTTAAATCTACATTCACAACAACAGCATTCTGTATACCTTTCCATACTTTTCTTTATGGGTTAAGTACAAAATGAATAACTGGTTTTCTTCATAGCCTGGATGGAAGTGACCATCCCTTTCTAGAAATTCTACCAAACAGTTTTGCATCAGTCACAGCTGAGGAGTAACAAAATTATGAGCACTTGTCCCAAAGGTGCTTTTCCAAAAGGCAATTGGACTTTCTTGCTTCTTTTCTTGAAAATGTTTCACTTCTCATCCAAGAAGTTTCTTCAGCTTCTTGGATGAGGAGCAAAACATTTTCAAGGAAAAAAACAAAGTAAGTCCAGTTACCTTTTGAAAAAGCACCTTTGGGACAGCCATGACCTGGATGACTGAGAATCTCCATAGGTTTTTGTTAATTAAAGTCATTAAGTTGAGTACCTATGGAGATTCTCCATCATCCAGGTCATGGTTGTTCCAAAGATGCTTTTCAAAAGGCAACTGGATTTTCTTACTGTTTTCCTTGAAAATATTCTGAAGAAGCTTCTTGGATGAAAAGCAAAACATTTTCAACGAAAAAAAAGCAAGGAAGTCCAGTTGACTTTTAGAAAAGCACCTTTGGGACAATCATGACCTGGATGTTGGAGACTCTCCATAGATGCTATGAACATTGGTTGCCCTGAGTTCCAGGTGAATAGGTTTCTAGGGGTCCTGGGCTGAACTTTAAGGGTTGGTAGAACAAGGGTGGTGCACTTTTTCTTCTTTTTTCCCTCTCCCCTGCTCTCCTTCTCCCGCTAGATCTTCCAATGTTCTCCAAGGTGACCCTTCTTCCCTTCCTCTTTCACCTCCAGTATCTTTTATTATTTTACATATTTCCCCCCAAAAAACCAATTCTGCCTGGAACAACTCTATTTCAATCCATAGCCAGAACAGCTAGATTTCATGCTGGGCACAGACCAAAAACCACAAAGCATGGATGGTTCTTTGTTCTTCATTTCTATTGATGTGATGACCTTGAAGGCATTACAGGGAGTGAAATCTTTAGCAGCATTAACCATGCAATGATGATTACTGCCTCTCTCTCCTCCCTGTTCCCTCCTGCTGTTCCAGCATTGCCCAAATCCTTGATGTCTCAATGCAGACTGGCAATCAGAAGATTTATGAAACTGGAGAACCATCCCGAAATTGTGGATCAATTGGACATCCCACTAGTGCTGCTCAACTACCTCCAACACCAAGTGTAACAGAAGATCAACGCTGAATTGCCCAGGGTTACCAAGTAACGAAAAAAGAAAGAAAGAAAGAAAGAAAGAAAGAAAGAAAGAAAGAAAGAAAGAAAGAAAGAAAGAAAGAAAGAAAGAAAGACACTTCTAAGAATTGAAACACCAGTGTGTGGTGGTTTGCTTGAATGAATTTGATGGTGTGTGTGAAAAATAATGCACTAGCTAAACAGTTTCCCAATTTAGGGAATCTTAAGAAGCGTGGACTTCCAACACCCAAAATTCCTCCAGTCAGCATGCTGGCTGGGGGAATACTGGGAGTTGAAGCCTACCATCTTAATATTAACAAATTCACTATCTTAACATTAACAAGTTCACCAACTTTATATTAACATTGACCAACTAAAATGGACAAAAAAAATCTCACTCTCCTGATGGACCGCTGGGAAGTATCAAGCTTTATTCTTGTGGGGTTTTTTTGAAGATCAAGCTCCATTGCTCTAAAGCAGAGATTCGCAACACCGAGGTTAACAAAAGGGCACAATTAATGAAGAGATTGCTATCCACCACCGTAGAATGAATGAAACCCCATTGCTCTTATCAGGAGAGGGACGTTTTAGGAGGAATTCTAAAATTCTTTGGTCTTTAACTGTGACATTCCTATGTTTGGACTGAGCTACCATTTTCATCTGTTTTTGTCAGGTTCTAAAACCCAAGAAAAATATGTTGTGGTTGTTCTAAACATATTTGTAGGATGTAGAATAACAGAGTTGGAAAGGACCTTCAAGGTTTTCTAGTCCAACCCCCTGCTCCAGCAGGAGATCCCGTACCATTCTGAATAAATGATGTCCAGGGTCTTCTTGAAAACATCCAGTGATAGAGCACCCACAACTTCTGGACGCAAGCTGTTCTTTATTTATTTCTTTATTGTTCCTCACCTTCAAACAGAACTTGCCAAAGTAGACTTGTCCCATCAGGGGAATTCTGGAAGTTGAAGTCCAAACATCTTAAAGTTGCCAAGGTTGAAAAATGCTGTATTTGAGAGTTCATCTTGTGGTACCATATGAGTGTTTTAATCAATATCACTTTTCTTTAATAAGATTAAACTTGTTTAATGCAAATATGGATTTAATTATTACTAGTGGAAGTATTTTTAATTCTCTAGGTAAAAGTAAATGTAATTTTAAGAGCAAGCTCACTGCATTAAATACAAACTTTTTTTTCCTCTCTCAAATTCTGAAGCAAAATCAGATTTATTTTAAAGATATGTATCATTATATTCCATCATTAAGTCAATTTAGAATAACAGATTTTCATGAAAATGATTTTGCATGTTTTCAGCACTGTTCAGTTTTATCTGGCAGAAGAGGAAAGAGAAGATTGTTTATGCTGCAATATCACAGAGTCAATATTAATAAATGGATGAATAAATGGCAAAATTAATTGCTTGGATTCATCTAAAAAGTCACAGATTTTTAAAAATTCATCAGTGTCTTTCCCTGTTGGGATGATGCCAAACTGGGCTAAATGCTGCCTTGAAAACTATTTTGACAATCTTTTAATTATAGTGTTTATTTTAATGTTAAGCAATAATGCTTGTGAGATGAAATATATTGTTTTGTTTTTAAAAAAAATAATAATACAGGTTATTTTCCACTAGGTGACAGTATTGAACCAAAAACATTACCTAGGTACCCTTATGGATTGTTCTATAATTCTAACAGAAGGGGCAGAAGAGGACAATTGCACTCAAGCTCTACTTGAGTGAGTCAGGAAGGTGCAGGGATGGAGGTGGGATTATGATGGATTTTGGCCCAAAGTGGCAAAGTCCTTTTTAGGTTCTCTTCTCGCATTTTTACGAAAATCCTGGCCATTTTGTAACCCAAGCCTCCCTCATTAAGTGTTGTACCTTATGATTCTTGATGAACATACCTTTTATTTTATGTACACTGAGAGCATATGCACCAAGACAAATTCCTTGTGTGTCCAATCACACTTGGCCAATAAAAATTCTGTTCTATTCTCCTTCTCCCTCCCTCCCTCCCTCTCTTCCTTTCCTCCTCCTTCTCCTTTGGAAAGACTATTCTGAAATAGTACATTCTGACAATTTCTTTTGCTTTTTAAAGAAAAGCCAGTTTTAGAGCTTACACTGTCATTTTCATATTGTTGGCAATTATGATGTTGTTGAACAGAGTTGGAGGGTTGTGGAGAAAGAATTTTGGGGTTCCCATCTCTAGTGGACAGTTTTAATTACTATCTCATCTCCCACATGTAAAAAAACTAGGCTTTATGAGAAATCCATCTGCCAATATCATCTTGGCATATTTTAAGGCACATGGCAATAGAAAAGCATTTGCATTATTTATAAACCCAAAATCTAATTACGTCAGAAGACTGTGAACCCTATTAACCAGTGTTTTCTAAGCCATAGAAATGCTTAGGGAAATGTTGAGTTCCATGCTTTGGTTCTTTCAAAATGGAGCTGGGGAAGCTGTCAGAAACACACAACAATGTTGTCTGAGAAATAGCTTGGAGGTTGGGTTAGACACAGATAGCTCTTTGTGTTCTGTATTGATTCAAAAATACAGAGTGCTGGGAACCTTTTCTGATTCCGATCATCATTTAAACTGTTTTGTGGGTCAACAGAGAGCTGAATTTTTTGGCTGAGGTAACAGGTGACCGCACAAGATAATTTACTGGAGGAGGAGGAGGGAGGGAGGGAGGGAGGGAGGGAGGGAGGGAGAGAGAAGGAAGAGGAGAAGGAGAAGGAGAAGGAGGAGAAGAAATTATTTCTTGGAAAACTGTAGTATGGTTGACCCAACCAATCAAGCCATAGCCATTTATCAGAAGGAAAACTGAAGCGTTTGCTCACCATCAACCTTGCTTCTAACTTCTAAAAGCAGAGCAAAGCCATCACATTGCCTCACATCCCTTTATTTTGTAGCTCTTTCTGACAGTTCTAGTAGCAGGAGATTTTTCCAGTTCAATCAGCTGCCAGAATCTCTGGCATGGAATTCATGGAACTGCTAGAGGCTAGACTTCAAGGTGATCCAAAGCATTCAAATAAAGCAAACTACATGATAACACATATGGCATCACCTCCCTGGAATAAAAATGAGGCAAACTCTCCTATAGGTAGTCCTCAGCTATTGATCACAACGAGGGGGGGGCGGGGCAGAATTTTCATTGCTAAGTAAAATGGTTAGGTGAGTCTCACCTGATTTTACAACCTTTTTTTGTCACAATTGTTAAGTAAATCACTGCAGTTGCTAAGTGAATTGCGGAGTTGTTAAGCAAATCAGCCATTGACTCTGCTTGTTGTTGGCTTGGAAAGTTGCAAATAGCCATCCCATGATGCCAGGATGCCGCAATCCTTGGCAAATATATGCTGGTTTCCGAGCACTCAAATTTTGATCACTTGACCTTGGGGATGATGTGATGGTTGTAAGTGTGAGGACTGGTTGTATGTCACTTTTTCTGATGCTGTTGTAGCTTCAAACATTCACTAAACAAATGAGTGTAAGTCGAGGACTACCTGTATCCTTCACCTGAGCTATCTTTGGGGGTGCTTGGGTTGCAACCATTTCACCATTATGTTTTCTGACAATGGTTAGCTGCATCCTACAAAAATAAACAGGGGATTGGAAGCTGGCCCTTTGCTTCGCAGCCGGCCCTTCCCTGACGGAAAAATAAAATGCTGGCTGGGGAATTCTGGGAATTGGAAGTCCACACATCTTAAAAGTTGCCAACCTTGACAAACATGGCTCTAGGCTCCTGGCAATTACTCTGTTGGACAATCTCTAATCTAGCTTGCTTTGACACTTCAGCGAGCAGGATGAATGCTAAAATTCCCCTGTGTTTTCCTCTGAACTTAATGTTGCGCAAATGCTACATTCCAAGCTCTGTAGTTTTTCCATTCAGCATGCAAAAAACGTAACTGGGTGTGTACCCTCACTGGGGATGCAGGGCCTTCTTTCCCTCCAGAAGTGAAAATAATTGCAAAGCGGTTTAGAGAGAAAGAAAGAGGGGGGGGGAGGGAGAGAGAGAGAGAGAGAGAGAGAAAGAAAGAAAGAGAAAGAAAGAAAGAGGGAAAGAAAAAGAAAAAGCAGAAGAGTGGAAGGAAGGAGGGAGGGAGGGAGGAAGGAAGGAAGGAGGGAAGGAAGGAAGAAAAGACAAGCAGGCTCAGGCAGATTTTAAATCTCACTTTGCAAGAGATAAAAAAATGTATGTCCGTAGCTTGAAAGAAATTCCTAATATGGTTTGCATCCACTAAGGAAGAAGATAAGTGAGGTTTCCTGGTAAGTAAGTAAAGGTGCCATTTTCACCAAATGGGGATTTGCAGTCATTGGCTCTTGGTCAACTGATTAGACAATTGGGCAGCCCAGAACATCTGTGCTTATGACACTCTTATCAACCAACGTGTATTTTTATTCTTTTATTGCACTGAACCTGGCAAAGGTGTTCTATTTTTTCCAGTTGCCTTTTGAAAAAGCATCTCTGGGACAATCATGACCTGGAGGACTGAGAATCTCCGTAGATATCCCACAGTGATAATTGTTAGGTTCCGATGTTATCTCAAATAAATTTCATTCCCAAACACAAAGTCTTTAATTAAATCTTTCATTTATTGAAAAATAACCATCTAGTCCTGAACTCATTTGCAGCCAAAACTGACCCTCTGATCCCAAACCCCTCCCTTTCCGTTCCACAAATCTCAGTGTCTCATTGGCCATCTTCCAAGTCAGTCTTTTTCTTGTCTACTTCAAGACACAGGAATTCCCCCCTCCCCCCATCACCTAGGTGACATTATCTGCCAGGGAAGAACTAGGTGAAAAGCCAAGCTGCTAATTCTAATAGGGGTTTTTTGTTTTTTTTCCCCATTCATGTCAGCGCTGGAGCAATCATAACTTGGAGCGCTGACATCCGGCCCCTCTCCCTTCATTTCTCCAAAGCGGCCTGCCGCAAAAGGAAAAAAAACCACAAGAAGTTAAGTATCGTTATCCCATCCAAGGGTGTGTCCCCCCCCTCCTGGCTTGCCCGGGTGATCTGCATGGAATTTGGCTATAAGGCGGTCAGCTTCGATGTTTGTGCTCTTCACCCAGGATGCCTCTGGTAACGGGTAACCCTTCCATTTAATTAAGTATTGGAGGCGGCCCCTGTGCCATCTTGAATCGAGGATTCGCTGTACCTCATAGTGAGTTTGGCCCCCAATGACCAGGGGCCCGAGGGGGGGGGGTCACGTGGTGTCGGCCTTAAAGTTGACCCCACTACAGGCTTCAGGAGGCTGCTGTGGAAAACAGGGTGTATCTTCCCTAGGAGCTGGGGCAACTGCAGTTGTACTGTAACCGGGTTGATTATTTTTACTATAGAGAATGGTCCTATAAATTTCGGCCCAATTTCCTGCTCGGGAGTCTAAGTCTCAAATACTTGGTGGAGAGGTAGACCTTCTCTCCCACTCAAAATGGTCTTTGGGGAGTTCGGTGCTTGTCTGCTTGTGTCTTATAGGATTGTGCCGCCTTGGCCAACGCCCTCTTAACGTTCTCCCAGGTTTCTCTCAACATTGCCATCCAGTCGGTCAAACTGACTGAGGAAGGGGGCTCCCTCAGGTACTCCGGCATGGAGACGAAGTCCATACCACTCACTATTTTGAACGGGGTTAATCCCGTGCTACTATGGACAGCATTATTATATGCGACCTCTGCAAAAGATAGGAGGTCTGCCCAATTGGACTGTTGGTAGTCGACGTAGCATCTTAAGTATTGCTCTATCATGGCATTCAGTCTCTCCGCGCCCCCCATTGGTGCTTGGGTGAAATGCTGAGCTGAGGGCTTGGGACGACTCTATGGATCGTAGGAACTCCCTCCAGAATTTTGCTGTGAACTGGACCCCTGGTCGGAGATGATTCTCCTGGGGACTCCATGCAGGTGGTAGATGTGTTTCAGGAACAGTTTGGATAACTGGCGGGCTGAGGGCAGCCTGCTGCAAGGAATGAAGTGTGCCTGTTTGGAGAATAAGTTTATTACAGTCCAGATCACTGTATTTCCACCACTCCTCGGTAGGTCTACTATGAAGTCCATCGCAATCTCCTCCCATGGTCTTGTCAGTTCAGCTACTGGTTGCAACAGTCCGGGAGGGCATCCTGGTCGTTTCTTCATCGTGGCACAAATGGTACAACTTTTTTTTTAATTTGATTTTTTTTTTTATTGAAAAAGTTTTACAAATACAAATTTCCCCCCCTTCCCCCCCCTCCCAAACATTATAAAAATCAGGTTTATAACAATACAATACCCTACAAAAACCCTCCCTAACCCTCCCCCACCACCCCTTTCCCTCCCCTCCCCCTTGACTTCCCCTATATGCAATACTAAAAATACCAAACAATATCTATGTTATTATCCCTTCCATATCTTTTTCTCTATTCACTAACATTTACTAGTACAATCATCAATCCCCCTCAGCTGAAAGCTACATGATATTTTCTAGTCTGATATTTATTCTGTATATATTCAATCCACTTTTTCCATTCCTGTATATACTTCTCATGCGTCTGATCTTTTAAAAAGGCTGAAATCTTCGCCATTTCTGCAAATCCAGCCATCTTCTGAATCCATTGGTCCACAGTCAGTAAGGCATCACTCTTCCAATATTGGACAATCAGCAACCTAGCTGCAGTCACCATATACAAAATCAATTTTGTTTCACCCAGTGTAAAATCTTTAACTATACCCAATAAAAATAATTGCAGAGAAAATTGTATTTTTTTCCTCATAACATTTTGCATTACCCACCAAATTTTTATCCAAAAAGCCCTCACTTTCCTGCAAGTCCACCAGATATGATAATATGTAGCATCTAGACATTCACACCTCCAACATTTTGGTTGAACATTAGGGTACATACAAGACAGTTTCTTGGGATCTAAGTGCCATCTATAAAACATTTTATAAAAATTTTCTCGCAAATTTTGTGACTGTGTGAATTTAACATTCTGAACCCATATTTTTTCCCATGTTTCCATCATGACTGGTTGAGCAAAATTCTGTGCCCATTTAATCATACAATCTTTAACTAACTCATTTTCTGAATCCCTTTCTAACAAGACATTATAAACTCTCTTAATATGCATTGGACCTATCTCTTTTATCTGTCTAACCAATTCTACTTCGTATTCCATTAAACCAGTTTGTTGATCTTCTTTCCATCTCATCTGTAGTTGATTGTACTGCAACCAAGTCAAAGAAGTCCCTTCTTCCAACAGCATATCCAAAGTCTTCAACCGCCATCTGCCCCCTTCAGGATAAAGTAACTCTTTATATAAGAAACCCCCGAGTGACTTAATATTTGTATTCCACATGGTATCAGCAAGGTCCAGCCATAAAGGAATCTTATAATCCCATTTGATTCGGTGCTTCTTCCAGATTCTCATCAAGGCATTTCTAAGTAGATGACTGTTAAACACTTTATCCACTTTATTGTCATAAAATAAATATGCATGCCATCCCCAAACAAGGTCATGACTTTCTATGTTCAACAATCCAGTCTTAGTTTTTCCAAACCAATCACTTATTTGTATCAGTGCAGCTGCTTCATAATATAGTCGAAGGTTTGGAAGTCTAAGAACACCCCTCTCCCGAGTATCTTGCATTATTTTCAGTTTGACTCTTGGCTTTTTTTCATTCCAGACAAATTTATTAACTCCTTTTTGCCATTCTTGCAGTGGTTTATCTGACTTAAGCACCGGTATTATTTGAAATAAAAAAATAAATCTCGGTAAAACATTCATTTTTACTGCTGATATTCTTCCAAGTAAAGATAACTGCAGTTTCTTCCAAGTTTGCATGTCTTTTTGTATCTTTTGCCACAGAACCTCATAATTATTTTGAAACAGTTTTATATTTGAGTCTGCGATTTGTACTCCTAAATATTTAACCTTTGAGACAATTTCGAAACCTGCCACTCTTTCAAGTTCCTTTTTCTTACTCTCAATCAAATTTTTAACAATCATTTTAGGGTTTTTTTTTGGTTCAGTCTAAAACCAGATACCATGCCATAATCTTCTATAATATCCTTCATCTGGATTATTGACTTCATCGGCTGTGATAGGGTAACAACCAGATCATCTGCAAATGCCCTAGTTCTGTAGTCCTCTTGCCTTATAACTATTCCATTCAAAGATTTCGAGTCCCGTATTGCGTTCAATAAGACTTCTAGAGTTAAAATAAATAATAATGGGGATAGTGGACAACCTTGTCTTGTGCCTTTTTGTATATTAAAATTTGATGTTAGACATCCATTAATAATAAGTTGTGCAGATTGCTCATGATAAATCGCTCCAATCGCTTGTATAAATCGCTCCCCCACATCCATTTTTTCCAAAGTCTTAATTATAAAATTCCAGTCAACTCGATCAAAGGCTTTTTCCGCATCCAAAAAAAACAGCGCTGCAGAGATCTGTTTATTCTTATCTAGATAGTCCAATAGATCTATAATTTGCCTGACATTCTCCTTCATATATCTGCCTTCAATAAATCCCGCTTGGTCATGATGAATCACCTTTTGAATAACTGGCATCAATCTGTTGGCCAATACTTTTGCAAAGATTTTGTAATCTGTATTTAAAAGAGATATTGGTCTATAATTTTCTGGTTTCTTAAGACCTGATTCTTCTTTTGGTATCAGTGAGACAAAGGCTGTTTTCCACGAGGAAGGTATCTTACCTCCTAATTGTATATTACAAAACAAGTCTTTAAGATGTTCAATCATTTCCTCTTGTAAAGTTTTATAATAAACTGCAGTTAGGCCATCCGTCCCTGGAGCTTTAGCTGTTTTCAGTTGTTTTATAGCAAAACTAATCTCCTCAACTGTTATTAATTGTTCCAGATTTTCTTTTTGAACTGATGAGATCTTTGATACTCTCTTTTCGTCTAGGTATTTATCTATAGAACTGTTCTGTATATTATCTTTAGCATATAATTTGGTATAATAATCCAAAAAGGCCTTTTTGATTGATTCTTGTTGGTATACTTCTTTACCATCATACTCAGTACTATCAATAATTCTTGTAGTTGCTTGTTTCCTGAGTGTATAAGCCAACCATCTGCCCGGTTTATTAGCATTAGTAAAAGTATTATGCTTTGCAAATTGTAAGTTAGTTGCTGTTTGATCTGCTATCAGCATTTGGAATTGATCCTTCAGAAGTTTTATAACTGTTTGCAATTGACCATCTGTTGGTTTTTGTATCAATTGTTGTTCTTTCTTCTTTATCTCACTTTCCAACTGTAATCTCCTTTTCTGTTGATTCTGTCTGTATTTAGAATTCATTTGAATCAGTACACCCCGCATATATGCTTTGCCTGCGTCCCAGACTATTTCAATAGGGGTACCTTTATTCAAGTTCAATTCAAAAAACTCCTTTAAGTGTTTTTTAAGCTCACTTATGTTTTTTTCGTATCTAAATAAATTCTCATTTAGTCTCCAGGATCTTCTTTCTCTTTTTCCCATCTCGATTTCCATCCAGACCGGACTGTGGTCAGCCAAAGTCCTAGGAAATATCTTTGTCTTCTTTACTTTAGGAAGTAAATCTGTAGTTAACAAAAAGAAATCTATCCTGGAAAAGGATTTATGCCTATCCGAATAGAAAGTAAAATCCAGTTCATTTGGGTTGTGAACTCTCCAAATATCTTTCAGTTCCAAATCCTCTTGCATTTCAAAAAAAGCTTGTGGTAGTTTAATTAAATTTGATTTATATGCTGCCCTTCTCCGGAGACTCAGGGCGGCTTACAATGCGCTAAGCAATAGCCTTCATACTTTTGTATATTTATACAAAGTCAGCTTATTGCCCCCACAAACTGGGTCCTCAATTTACCTACCTTAGAAAGGATGGAAGGCTGAGTCAACCTTGAGCCTTGGTGAGATTCGAACCTGCAATAATTGCAGGCAGCTGATGTTAATAACAGGCCTTTAGATCACTGTACTATCCAAGGCTCTTTTTTACATAACTGTCTACGTCCTTTCTCATGTGGGGCCACCAGAATCAATCAAGCTTTTGATGGGCTCCATATCACCCTGGGGTCCCCAAGCCCACTGGCCAAACCATGCCTTCAAGGCCTTTCATAAGTGTCAAAGTGAAGGCCAATCTTATTTCTGCAGGGAGGATGTTCCACAAGGAACCACTACAGAGAAGACCCTTCCTCTTGGTCCACCAGATGGACCTCCTTAAGAGAGGAGACCTGTAATATCCCCTGCCTCCCCACTCTGGTGATTTGGGTAGATACAACTGGGAAAAGAGGGCCTTCAAATAAACTCAGGTAGGGCTTTAAAGGTGACAACTAGCACCTTCAATTTGTGCCAAAGGAAGAACATTTAAACTTTCATGACAAATAGTTCTTTCTTGCAAAAAGAGAAGACGCTGACTGCTTCCTAGAGTGTAAGTAAATGACAGGTGGATACAAGTTTATAATTCCTTTCTATTCTTTGCATGGAAACAACTACAATTCGGCGAAGAGGTTGTTAAAAAATGCTTTCAAAAGGCTCTGACGATCCCAGCTGAGTTGCCTGATCGTCAAAGGGTTTTTTAAAAACCCTCTGCCGATCAGGCAACTCAGCTGGGATCGTCAGAGGCATTTAAAAGAAAAAAAGCCTCTGATGATCGTGCGGCTCAGCTGGGCATGGGGTGGGGTAGGGATTTTTGCTATCGGTTCTCCAAACCACCTACCTCCATCACTACCGGATCGGGTGATCTGGTCCAAACTGGAGCATTTCACCCTGAATCAATTGCAAGAGAACTGAGAACTTCATTCAATTCCCAACGGTAGCATTCATATTTTTCTGCATTATTCGTGCTTAAGCCCCAAATTCCAAGTTTCCAAGGCCACCAAAATTCATTTTTTCTTTGCAAGACTTCTTGGTCTTTTCTTGGTCTTTTTTATTGGTTCTTCTTGGTCTGCATTGATCTTTTTATCCTGTTTGTTGATAAATTTAGTGTTTTAACTTTCAATGGCCAATGTTTTTAATTATAATTGTTTGATACTGTTATTTATGACATTGTAAGCTGCCCAGAATCTCTTGGTAGTGAGATGGGAAGCATATAAATACAATACAATAAAATTAATATATATGTCTCCCTGTCTCTGTAAATGGAATAAGAACTACAGTATTTTTCGGAGTATAAGACACTTCCCACACCCCCAAAAGAGTGTGAAAATTTGGCTGCGTCTTATACACCGAATATAGCCCCGCCCACCCACTGGCCCCCCAGAAAATGGGGCATGGGGAGGCGGCAACAGGCAATGGCAATCCCTGCAGCCTGAAACAGCTGATCTTCGGGAGGCCAATCCAACCGATAATCAGCTGCTTGTGCCAATCAGGCTGTGCTGAAACTGAAGCTGAAATGGGCTGTTTGCTGCAAGGAGGGAAATTGCTGGGAGGCAGATTTTTTTTTTTTTTTTTGTGCTAATCAGGTTGTGCTAAAAATGAAACTGAAACTGAAACAGGCTGTTTACTGTTTGCTGCAAGGATGCAAATTGCTGGGAGGCAGAGGCAGATTTTTTTTTCTTGTTTTCCTCCCCAAAAAAGGTAGGTGTGTCTTATAGTCCAGAGCGTCTTATACTCCCAAAAATATAGTAGTAAAGAAAAATATTCTGTCTTATATAGTACAGATAATCCTTGATTTATAAACTTTTGTTTAGAGTCTGTTCAAAGTTATGACACTGAAAAATGTGACTTATTACTGTTTTTCACACTTACGGCCATTGCAGCATCTCTGTGGTCACATGATCAAAATTTGGATGCTTGGCAACCGGTTCATACTTATGATGGTTGCAGTGTCCGGGGGTTACATGATCTCCTTTTGCACGTGATCTCCTGACAAGCAAAGTCATTGAGTAAGTGTGATGACCCAGGACAAAGCATGAAGGCAACACAGCCGCTGATAGTTCAACTCCCCTTTATTGCTCCAATTTTCCCCAAACGCTCCCCAAATTTATGGCAAGTCCCAGAGCAAAGTGCTCTCTCTCTCTCTCACACACACAGACACAGCAGCCTCTGGTTGCGAGCAGCCCAGCAAAACGCTGTCAGCACAATGGTTTCAAAACAAGTCCAGTGAGGCAAAGTAACAAGGCAATGAGTCCACAAAGCAGGAATAAAGCAGGAAGTCCTACAAACTCCAGACATTGGCAACGGCCCAAAAAACTCCACAAATTCAGTGTTTGCTCCCCACAAATGCCCCTCCCCACAGCATCTCCTTAAGTCTTAATCGCCAGGTGCGGCTTGTGAAGAGGGCGCTCTCCTCCGGAGTCGTCTGGTCAGTCTGCGCTGTTCCAGCCTCCTCTCCACTCTCCGTACTCGGGGATCAAGAAGGGGAGGATGTTGCTCATTGCCTGAGCTCCATCACTGTTCATCTCCACTGCCTGCCCTCTCTCAGTCATCCTATCCCCATTCCTCCTTGCTGGCAAGCCATCCTAAGCCTGAGGGGCCAGGGCTGCCTGGTCCTGCTCCTCCCAGTGTTCCTCCAAAGCTGAGGCCATCCCCTCGATCTCCATCGACCCCAGCTCCAGCTCATCCTCCTCTTGTCAGCCTTGCAGGCCATCTTTCTCTTTGGATCTTCAGGGCTGCCACATTTAAGGCATAGGCCTGCTGTGAAATTGAGAGGAGGATTGAATGGAGTGGGTAGAGATAGATAGCAATAGCAACATTCTTTTCTCTGGGAGTCAAGGACGTTCAGTCTGCACCTGGAGACGCATGACTGGAGAACATCTCCAGTTGGGAAGATGGATTGATTGGACCATGTGATGGACATGTGTGCACAGGGGAAGGGACTTGGACTTTCTTTTGGGTGGGGAAAACCTGGAAGCTTTCAGATTCGGGTTTTCTCAGATGTGCCAATATGACCTCTCTAATAAAATGGAACTTTGAGGAACTGTTAGCCTTGGAATCTTACTTGGTTGGGGGTGTTACTTGGAACCCTGACACCTCTGCAGATTCAGGCTCTGATGGGGGCATGACAGTAAGCCAGATTCACTTAAGTACTGTGTTACTAATTTAAAACTGCAGTAATTCTGTTATGCGTCCACCAAAAACAGAACTCCAAGGCAGGTAGATTCCTCAAAGAACATGTTTATTGGATAAATCATATTGGCACAGCTAGTGAAAACCAACTCTAAATGTTCCAGTGGTTTTTCCTGTAATTAAAAGTGCAAATATTCCCTCCCCAGATTTCACCGATCACATTGTCCAATGAAGGTAGCTGGGAGGCTGCTTGGCCACTCCTCTGCCATCTGTCGGGATAACCTTGGTTCCCGCAGGAAAACTTTTTGTTTAATAATAATAATAATAATAATAATAATAATGACAATCAAACTGCTGACTTTGCAACAACAAAGTCAAAACTGTTTCACATTTAATATGTGAATGCAGCAAAATTGCACAAACTGATTACAAAGCTTAGACACGACTGAGTTGTTAAATTAATCCATTGGTCATTATGTAAAAAATACGACTTACCTGTATACAAAAAGTCATGGGAACATAAAGTGGAAAAAGTTATAGAAAATGAGAAGGTGAAGATCTTGTGGGACTTTTGAATACAGACGGATCGTCATTTGGAACATAATACACCAGATATCACAGTTGTCGAAAACCGATACATACAATTTATTGACATTGCGGTACCAGGAGATGCCAGAGTTGAAGAAAAAGAACTGGAAAAAAATCATGAAATATTGCGGCCTGGCTATTGAAACTATGCAATTATGGATGACACATGTAACAGTGATACCCATTGTCATCGGGGCACTTGGTAATGTCAGCGTTCCAGAAAAACCCCAACTCCAAGTAAAGACGCGGAAGCAAGCATTTTTCCAAAGTTCTCTTTACTAGAATAGGTAAACTGGCACATCTGGGAAAACCCGAATCTGAAAAGCCCAGGTTTTTCTTCAGTAAGTCAAAGCTCCCAAAACTATCCCCTTTCTCCCAGTCGATCACATGCTCCAATCAACGTCCATTCCATCTCGACCCAGCCCCTCTGATTGACAGCCCCAATGGCGCGAACCACTCCATCCCCAGCAGGCTCGGGCGGCTGTGCCCCACAATGGTGATGGGTAGGACGCCCTGGAAGTTGTGGTAGGTGACCCGGAGCGACGTCCTCCCCAGGATCTCGACAGGGTTGCCACTGAAGTCAACAAGACGCGCTCGCAGAGGCTTGAGGTCCCTTTTGCAGACCTCTGGTTTCAGACGCTTCAGCTGATGCCAGTCCATGATGGAGTAGTTCAATCCCGAATCTACTTCCATGGAGCAGGGCGTCCCTTCCACATGATGTTGGCAAGGAACTTTGCGGCCGTGTCATCTATGGTGTGGATGCTGGAGGTCTGATGATCGACTCCGCTCATCGTGTAGCCGCGGCCGCGTTGTTGGGACCTGGTTGAGGACCGTTTGGATGACCTTTGGTTATCTTGCCGTTTCTCGCCCCAGCTGGGGGGAAACGGACCCGGAGCAGGTGCTTCGGCCCTGCAGGCCTCTGCGATGTGGCCCCATTTGTTGCAGCATCGGCAGATGGCATCTCTCCAGCGACATTTGGCCCTGGCATGGTTTCCTTTACAGCTAGCGCAGCGCTCAGCCCGGGCGCCATCTTGAGTACGCTTGCGGTGGTTTTGGTGGGACACTGGACGGGCATTTCGTTGTCGGAGCAGGAGCTGGCAGATGAGTCTTCAGATGAGCTTTTGGGGTGTCGCTGTAATTTGTGCACCCCTTTAGCTCTGCTCATTGCGGCCGCTGCTTTTTCCGAGATTTCGGCTGCGATCGCCTCCTCAACAACGTCCTTTAGCAGAATTTTCTTTCGGCTGAGGAACTTTCTTTGAAGTCCAATGTCCCTCATGCCGAAGACGAGGCGGTCTCTTATGGCATTCTCCACATTGTCGAACTCACAATTGGACGTGAGTTGCCGGAGAGCCACCACAAAGTCTTTGATGGATTCCCCTTCCAACTGATTCCTCTGTTGGAAGGTGAACCTGTTGGCAATGGGAGTCCCTGTGGGTGCGTAGTGCTCCTTGAGCACGTCTTGCAAGTCAGCCCATGACATCTCTTCGATGTTCCTTGGGGACACAAGGTCGATGGCCATTTCTAGCACTTCGGAGCCGCAGTGCGCCAGGAAAAGGGCTCTCTTTCATTCATCGGAGAGGTCCTGGTAGTTGTTTCCTCGCAGAAACTGGCGGAACCGAACCAAATAGGATGTCCATTTCTCCACTCTGGGGTCGAATTTGGAGATCGGAGCCATTGCGGCTTGCGAAGCCTCCATGTTCAGTGACCAGCTCAGTGACTTCAGCTCAGTGAGGTTAGCTCGATAAGCGAGGTTTGTTCGGCGTGGCGGTTCTTCACAAATCCTTCGTCGCCAGTGTTAGATCGGGCGCAGGGAAAGAAGACGAGACCAGTGGGGTCTGTTCAACAAGTTTTATTCAGCTCTCAACTACGTCAGAACAGACGAACGGCTGTGCTGCCGGAGCTCTTTTATAGCGCTCCAGCAGAACAGCCGTCCAATGACAGTGTTTCAAATTTCCCGCCTGGAGGATTATCCAATCCCCGGCCGGATGTCCTTATAAGGACATAACAACTCGCTTAACAATTGTCTCATTTAGCAACAAAAAACTTGACGTCATTCATGGCCACACCCACTCAGTCACAAGATCCCCCACCAAGCCACGCCCACAGAACCTGGTAGGAAAAAATTTGAATCCCATCACTGCGTTGCAGGATTTGGGTTTGGCCAGTCTAGAGAAAAATAGGACTAAGGGTGACATGTCAACTTATTTTCCAAAGCGCCAAAGGGCAGGACAAGAAACAATGGATGAAAACAGAGCTGTTTAACTCAAGGTGTCGCAAAGTGTCTCTCAAAGAGGTGGTAGCTGGCTGGAGGCTGCTGAAAACTACTGGAGGTCTCGAACGTGCCAAAAAAGCCCCTGCAGTGCCATCGCCATCCTGTTGAAGAACAGGGCAGCGATGGCAGGAGCTTTTTTGATGCATTCGAGACCTCCGGTAGTTTTCAGCACAAGAAGCCTCCAGCTAGTCGCCGCTGCCAGCTCAGTTCCAGCTGGCAAAGAGGCAGTGGCTGGGAGGAGAAGACTGAAAAAAGACACGGCACCTGCAGGCGGCTTACAGCGAAAATTACCAACCTCTGGCTCTGCTTTTCCAACGCACCACCGCTGCTGCCCTATTCTATACGCTGGCCGCGCAGGCGCACCCCATTGCCTGCTGCTCCACTCCGCTTGGACTTGCCTGGCAAAAAAATACGCGGCAGCTGCAGGCATATTTTGACAAGAGGGGCGAGATGCGGGCTGATGGGGAGCCCAGCGGCAGCAACGACTCAGGCCTGGCTTGCCTTCCCTGGCAGCCAGCCGCAGGAGGAAGGTAATGTTGCAGCCACGGGACAATGAAAGAGGCAGTCGTGGGGAAGAAGTGAGGAGATTAAGGGCTGGCGCCTCTGGAGGGGAAACGGTGCAATGCGTCGGGCTTAAGGGAGAGTGGGCGGCGAGCGGATGGCAAGACCGGAGCAAGGCCAGGGCCGGGGAATTGCGTGTTCCCTGACCCAGCCAAGGCGGGCAGTGGCTCCAGGGCCTCGGGGAATAGTGTGTCCCCGGGGCCCTGGGCCCTGACCCAAGGTGAAGGGTGAGCGGGCGGCATGCATTATTTACCTTTGGTAAGCTGAGCTGAGCAGGCGTTGGCGAGGCGACTGGCAAGGCATTTAGCTGGGCCATGTGGTGAAGGCAACATATATAGGGTTGGCGGGGCAAGCGTTGAGTGTCCGGAAGGGGCGAGCAAGCGTGGCCAGCCAGAAGTCGCTACTGGTTCGGCGATCCAGGACAAATTGCCACTACCAGTTCATCTGAACGTGTGCAAATTGGCTGAATACCACCTCTGCTCCAGACCATAATCAACTTAGTTGCTCTTCTTTGCAATTTTCCCCCAAAGTCTCAACATCTTTTTTTTGTAAAGTTATGACCAAAACTGGATGCAATATTACAGGTGTGGTCTTACTAAGGATTTATAAAGCAGTATTACTTATAAAGTAGTAAAGTGAGACCCTTTGCTTCATTCCATTCCTTCTGTTGTGCTCATCCTATTTTATCTTGTTCCTTCCTTTTCTTAGTTTTATTGTAATTTATTTATTTGTTGTGTGCAGCCTGGGCTCCCTGGAAGCCAGGCAGCCTCCAAGTTTAATAATAAATATGAATAAATCCATAAATAAATAAAATGCGTGTGTGTGTGCGCAGCTGCAATCAGTTTTCTGAGATTAATCTTTTCATTTTCGAAGTTCGGCAGAAAAAACTACAGAATCATCTCCCCATTTTGTGCACCACAGACAGAACGTCCTCCTGATTTTTTTGAGCCACCGTAAAATGTTTGCAGGGAAGAGAGCTTTGCATGGGGTGGGGGGTGTCTGCAGAAGACTAGGTCAAAAAGCTCACAATAGCAATTATTGTGCATTTGAAGTCCTCCTCACTGTTTAAAGTGAAAAGGGATGGGCCTTTGATTCCATAGCTGTGACCCCATCTTCAGTGTTTTGACCCCCAGCAGATACCCTCGGCACAATACTACAAAATTCTATCGAGAGTTCTGGTTGCATGGCAACCTGTTTAGGGATGCACGTACAAATACCCTTTCCTACAAGCATTTTGAACAGTATGCGTGATACCTTGCACAACAGGCTACCAAAGAAATTGTTAAGTCCAACTGTCGTAAAAAAAATATTTTTCACCAGTTTCTGAATGTATAAGCCCTAACCTGGAGAGTGGAAGGAATTATTTCCATGCCCCCTTGTCTGTTTGCTTGGGAAATGTGTATCTTGATGAGCATCTATACCTGTGTTAGCCAACCTTGGCAACTTTTAAGATGTGTAGACTTCAACTCATTTTTGAACATATAGCAATCTCTCTGCAGTTATCATATGAAAAAACAAAGTTCCCTGAGTTTTTTCCAACTGTTTTACCATCAATCCTCAAAGCATGCCGGCTGGGGAATTCTAGGAGCTGAAGTCCACACATCTTAATGTTGCCAAGGTTGAGAAACACTGAACCGTGCTGTCAAATTTTGCCATATCATAGAACTGAGGGAAATTACCAACAATGAGAACAATAAACCAATTGGACAACTTGCCTGCAGGAGTGGTGGGTGCTCCTTGTCACTGGACAAGAAATTGGACAACAATTTGTCTGTATAGGATCTCCTGCTTGAGCAGGGGGTAGGAGTAGACGACCTGCAAGGTCCCTTCCAAGCCTATTGTTCTATGTCTCATGACACCTTGTGAAGATAATGGACCAAAGATGTTTCCTGCAAAAGTACAGCATCTTGTTCCTGGGTTTGTTTGAACAATCCTATCATTTCCCTTGAGGGTTTCTTGCACAGTTCTTGAGTGTCAGTACTATTTTCAGAACTCTGCCTGTCTTGAAAGCATCCAGATCAATCCATGTAGGACCATCGGTTGGCTTAGTGCGTCTTCCAAATGTCTTTCTCACACTCTTCCACTCCCTCTTGGGTCTGTCTTTCTTTCTTTTCCTTCCTTCCTTTCTTTCTCCCCCCCCCCCCCTTCTCTCCTCACTGCTCTTTTCTTTCCTCTGGAAATCAGATGAGTTTTATCACGGATGAGAGCAATGCAAATGAAAACAGACTTGGGATTTGTTACCATGGCAAGCAGAAAAAAATTATCATCAGGAAAGGGGATGGGTGGGATAGCTCAAGAAAAGGGTGGGAAAAACGCCTTCCTTGTAACCTCAACCGGATGTCCACCAGCTCTGCACTCTCCTGAAAGGCTAAGCCTATTTCTGAACTATCCCATCACAAGGTAGAGAATTTCAATGCACTAAAAACCATAGGTCTCCAAACTTGGCAACTTTTAAAACTTGTGCTAATGTGCTATGCAGAATTCTGGGAGTTGAAGTCCACAGGTCTTAAAGTCTTAACAATGCCAAGTTTGGAGAACCCTGCACTCTGCAAATAATGACTGTGTAGCAAGGAAGAAATGCTGTAAAGGAAAACAAGGGGAAAATATTTTATTAATAGTCTCAGTGTGCTTCTAATCTGTAGCGTGAACCTGATTCTGAAGCCCCAGCAACACTAGCAACCTGAGTAGGTCAGGTTTATAGTTCAGTCTTCCTTTCTTGCATCAAAAACCAGTAACACTTTTCTTCTGCCTAGTGAAATCTTGCACATTTGCAGATGAATGCCTCTCAACTCCATTTTGCAAACTCATAAACTTAAATTTCCAACCAAGAGGAAAGTAAGAGAAGTTGACAGGGTCATTGGTGCTAGCTTGTCAGTGCTCATTCCTGTCAGATAGATTTACTTATGTTCTAAGGCAGTTGTGTCAATCCTGGCAATTCTAAGCCATGTGGACTTCAACTCCCAGAATCCCCCAGGCTGGCTGGGGAATTCTGGGAGCTGAAGTCCACACGACTTAAAATTGCCAAAGTTGAGAAACATTGAGTTAAGGCATTAAATAAATAATATTACAAAAATGAAAGAATGGTCTTCAAAGGCATTGTTCACTTTCCCTCTATTCAACCCTCCAAATTACCAAACCTGGACAAACAGTGTGGAAGATTTTCATAAAATACTTGAGCAGTGAGCAAATGCTTTCTATTCTTAAAGAAAGATCTCATTTTTAAGATCTCATCTGCAAGTGGGTTGATCCTCACCTTGTCTGATCCATTACTTTTGAAGTTGGATGAAAACCCCAACTTTCATTAATGAGGATAGGAACCGAAGGATAAATACTTGAGATAAAAAAGGTATCTCCAGGGGCTTGACCAAGATGGCAACCACGATGGTGTGATTAAAGCTCTACCCTTTTTTTGCTGTTGCATGCTCACTAACAAGCTACAGCTAGCCCTTGCCATTTCCATGGCAAAGCAAGGCAGTTGTTAAGTGAATCATGCCTCATTTTCCCACCTTCTTGCCATAGTTGTTATGTGAATCACTGCAGTTAAGTGAACCACGCAGTTGTTAAACAAATCTGTTATCCCCCATTGACTTTGCTTGTCGAAAGCTGGCTGGGAAGGTTGCAAACAGTGATCACATGATCCCGGGATACTGCAACCATCATGAATATATCCCAGTTGCCAAGTGCCCAAATTTTGATAAAGACTGTGGGGATGCTGTGATGGCCATAAATGTGAAAATTGTTCACAAGTCACTTTTTTCAGTGCCATTGTAACTTTGAAGGTCACTAAAAGAAGAGTTTTAAGTTGAGCATTATCTGTATTTAAAAAATGATAAAGGAAACAAGGATCACCTTAGGGCTAAGGAAAGAGATTTATGACCCAAGTCTTCAAGATCAGATACATGTTGAATGGTTATTAGTTGCTCAAATATTGAAACAACCGCTTGTGCTGTAAGAAGGCATTGCTTTGCCATAAATTCTATTGTATTCTCCCACGGTAAGCTCTCCACACTCTGGATTAGTTTGTTGTTAAACTTTTTAGACTTTATCTCAGTCTCCATACAGGCAGTAGCTGAACTCATTTGTGAAAACAACTGGCTGTCATTTTGCCCCCCTCCCCCCAGATCGGGAAAGTCTAGTATCTGCTGTTTTGTCAAATCTCTTTGCTGGTCCCGTTCTAATCTCTCCAAATTGTTGGAAATGAAAGGAGGGATATTTTTACTTACAAATCTCTTGTCAGCAAAATGCTCGTCAATTTTTGGTTGTTTTGCATTCTTCAATGGTGGGAGAGATCCCGGGCTGGTGCCGTGCGCTTCTTTCTTTTCCCCATGCCTTATTAGTCCTTATCAGCCAAAACTTTGTCTGTGTCGTGGTCTACTCTGTTATCGTCTCAAAAAAATATAATTTAAATAAAAAGGGTCCAATGGGTATACTAAAAATTGATAAAATAAAATAAAAACCAGGAAGAGCTATTGCAAACACGCTCCGGCAGCAGCAGCAGCCCCGTCCCCCCAGATACAGCTTCTCCATTTTTTCAGCAATAGAGGAGATGCAAAGAAGAAACTGGAACCGGGACTTTGCCATACTTTGTGGTTCAGCAAATTGTGTGAATCTCCCCGTTAAAACGTTACTCCTTGATACCTTTCTTATAATTGGTTGTACATTTTGTGATGATCAGTAACTAATGAAAGAGAAATCGTTTAGGCCTCCAGGAATCAAAGGCCATTTTCTTGCTCTCATGTGCTTTCAGATCAAATCAAACATTTTATTACAGGTTAGTCTAAATAAGTTTCATTAAATCAAATCTACAAAATACAATACATAAAATGGAACATGCAAAATAACATGGCATTCAAGGTTAAAAAGCGACAGTAATTGCTGCACTACTTGGCTATTTTCAAAGTGCCAGTTTTACAAGCTGAGAAAAGTAACTTTGCAACGGTATGAATTCCCTTGAGATCCTTAAAACCCATTTGATCGATGGCCTTAATCAAATTTCTATCTGTCCTAAGTATTGAATAAAGCAGATCAATGTTGGGAATTGCCATTGATAAAGTTAGTAGGGCGGATTATTTTGTTGTAAATCTTACTAGCAAAATCAGATAATTTTGCTGGTTTTGTGATTGAGTTCATAGGTCCAGATTTCAATTTATTTATTCATTACTCAACTTGATTTTGGAGCTGCTCCACTTCCTGGGACAACCTAAAAAGCAAAATACAAATATAGTAATCGAGATAAAAATAAACGTTAAGAAAATATAAATAGTCAGATAAACATAAACACGAAACTAAAATATATAGTACAGTAAGTAAAATAAACATAAAAATACAAATGCAGTAAGATAAACATAAAAAGAAAATACAAATACAGCAGTGGTGGGTTGCCCCCAGTTCGCACCGGTTCTATAGAACCGGTAGTAAAACCAGCGGGAGGCTCTGCCCACCGACCCCAACATCAAACCGCTTCTGCGCCTGTGCACGGCCCCGCTACGAGCCGGTAGTAAAGATAAGTAGAACCCACCCCTGAAATACAGTAACATAAATAAATAAAAATATCAGAATAGCAATGCATATAGTCCTCACAACAGTTCATTTCGTGATGGTTTGAAATTACAACAACCCTGGAAGAAAGTGACTTATGACCGTTTTTCACACTTACCACTGTTGCAGCATCCCCATGGTCACGTGATTAAAATTCAGCCAGTTAGCAACTGGCTCATATTTATGACGGTCACAGTGCCCCGGAGTCATGTGATCCCCTTTTGTGACTTCTGACAAAGTCAATGCGGGAGTCAGATTCACTTAACCATCGTTTTCTTAACTACAGTGATTCATTCAACAATTTACTCAACAACTATCTTGCTTAGCAATTGAACTTTTGGGCTGAATTGTGGTCGTATGTCGAGGACTACCTACACAGTAACATAATGGCAATCCTCACAATTTGTTGCAACATCTGTTAACCGCCTCTAAAAGGGGGTTGGTGGCCCCCTTTAAGCGGCTTGTCTTTCTTAGAAACACCCCCTCCCCCTCATTGTATGTAGCTTTTGTGTACTTTTCCTTGTAGTTCCATTTGAATTCGTTCATTCCGGTTGGGGACGGATCCCGTCCCGGGTCAAGTTGGGCGTCCAGTTTGGCCTTCCCCCGCGACCCTTCCCCCAAAATTCTCGAATCCTTCGGAGCTTCCTGCCACTTGAAATGCCACCGGCCCTGCTGCTCCAAGCCGAGACACGGAAGGCGAAGCGCACCGGGCCCGGGCAGGGCAGGAGCCCGTCCTCTGTCCGCCACCCTCGGCCAGGCCGGCTCCGTCACTGCCCCGACGGAGGGCGGGCGAAGCGGGCAAGGAAAAGGGAGGCACCCGTCGAGCCGGCTCAGCCGCGCCTTCCCGGGAAAGTTGCCCAGGAGAGGCGGGGGAGACCCTCCCACCCGCCTCCGCATTGGCCAGCCCTGCCTGCCGATCACGCGGCCCCGCCTTTGGCCGGGAGTAGGGGGACCCCCGCCCCGTCCCGCCCCGCCGCTCCTGGGCGCCGGGAGAGCCGGGAGGCGGCGGGCAACTTCCTTCCCGGCGCGGCGTCTCCAGCCCCGGCAGAGCGCGGGCGGCGGCGGTGAGTGGCTCCAGCGGTGGGCTCCGCTGCCTTCGCCCCCTCCCCTCCCCTCCCTCCCTCCCTGCCGCCCCCGGCCCCTCCTCTTTACTCCCCCGACCCCCCCTCTGCAAGGCGCGGGTCTGGCCGGCTGGTCGTGTG
This sequence comes from Ptyas mucosa, assembly GCA_012654045.1. Taxonomy (NCBI): domain Eukaryota; kingdom Metazoa; phylum Chordata; class Lepidosauria; order Squamata; family Colubridae; genus Ptyas; species Ptyas mucosa. The sequence continues at coordinate 9,558,635 of WNWU01000035.1, forward strand.
CACGCGTCTCTCGCCTTTTGTGTCGCCTCCCGGGTGCGGGAAGGGCGCCGGCCTGCTTGGCTTTGCCAGAACGACGGGGGGGGGGGGGGGGGGGGGGGGGGGGTGCTCGGGTTGCCCGGGGGGGGGGGGGGGGGGGGGCGGGGGGAGGAGGTTTGCTCCTTGTGCGAGGGAGGGAGGGGCGGCTGGGACGGGGGCAGGATTGCTTGCACCCCTCCCGGGTCTTCCCCTCTTTCTCCCGCCCGGCCGCTGCCCTGTTTTCCTGTAGGCCAGGCGCGTTGCCGGTGCAGCTGGAGGCGTCGGTGCTGGGGCTCCCCTCGGCAGTGCTGAGCTCGAGCAGCCCCCTGATTTGGGGAGAGGGGCGGGCTGGTCTGCGGGAGGCTTCCCCCCACCCGCTTTCACGAGGGGTCGGGCTGCAGGTGCAGTTTTACTGGGCGAAAGGTTCACGTGCGGTGAGTGTGTGTGTGTGTGTGTGTGCACGCGGGGAAGGTCAAGTTCAGCGATTCACCTGTTCGGATTCACCTTGGCTCGCCATTGTCGAGGGCTCGTCCCTTATATAGCTACTGCAAATTTTCTATGTTTTGTATCTGTCTCTCTCTCTGTCAATCTACCCTCTGTCTGGCTGTCTCTCTCTCATTTATCTGTGTCTTTATATCTATCGTCTATGTCTATCCATGCATCATAATCTAGCATTATTGTGTCTCATCTCTCCTATCATAAAGATCTTAATATTAAGTAATCCATTTCCAACCAAAATAATTGTCATATTAACTATTACTTGGATACAAAATATTACAGACCTTTTTTTTCCTTATGTAGTCCTCAATTTTAGTTGAATAGTTAAAAACAAAATAGACTTGCAATATTGACATCTTAAAAAATCTTCAACCTTGATAGAACGTTTATTTTTTTCTTCTTTTCAATACTTAGAGCTTTCTAAATAATAAAGCCCTTCATTTAAAATCTTGAGGATCTAAATACGATTGTCTTGAAATCTGGGTTGAAACAATAAGATATATTCTTTCATTTATAACATGGCAGTAAAAGGATTTTTTAAAAAAGAAGAAAAAGAAAAGCAGGTTGCTGATCAGAGCTGGGAAGGGGCTTGGGGAGCCACCACCCGTCAGGATCTGTTTCTTAGTGCTGGTTTTTAGAGGGGCTCCTGGACGATGCTTTGGGTCACCTTGCCCTGATATTCAGGGGTGGAGTAGAGACTGACCAAGCCAGACTTCAGAGAGTTTGAACAGTTTTGTTCTGTTTGGCTGAGGCAGTGGTGCTATTTGCATGAAGTTTGTTTTGTTTTTTTAAAAAATTAAAGCTACAGATAGTCCTCGACTTACAACCAGCATTTCTGTTGCTAAGCAGAGTTGCTACGTGAGTTCCACCCAATTTTACAACCTTTTTTTTTTTGCTACGGTTGTTAAGCAAATGCAGTTGTTAAATGAACCATGCAGTCTTTAAACGAATTAGGCTTCCTCCATTGACTTTGCCAGAATCTGGCTGGAGAGGTCGCAGGTGGTGATTACGTGACCCTGGAACACTGCAACCGCCATAAACACCACGAAGAACTGCTCTCTGAGGGAAATGGGCGGTTAAGGAATACGACATGTAAACAAACTCAGGTTAATTGCCAAGTTCCCGAATTTTGATCACGTGACCATGGGGATGCCATAAGGGTCACAAGTGTGAGAAGTGGTCATAAGTCACTTCTTTCAGCACTGTTGGACTTAGAACAGACACTAAATAAATGATCATAAGTTGAGGACTACCTGCACTGGATGTATCAGAGAAGGCTGAACAGCAAGACAGAGTGAACCTATCTTAGGAAGTCATCTTGGGAAGACTGTGTGTGTGTGTGTGTATTGCTTTTGTGGATTGTACTGATAGGATCCCACAAGGTGGAAACTTTTCAACTTTTCACAACTCTTATTAATCAGATTAAATCTTTTAGGTCAGGCAGTTGAAAAAATGCAATAGAATAAATCAGATTTCAGTTTTGCTCTGGCCTCAGCCAGTCACATACCCATTGAAAAACCCATTGTAGCCTGTTGTGGCTTTTCCAAATTACACTTCTGACTTGGATTGTCAAACACTTGCCATGCTTCTGATTTTCTTTCTTTGGTGCATCTCTGGGGTGACACAATGGGGCTCTTGACCAGATAGAGCTTTGGGACTTGACTTACAACCATAACTGAGCCCAAAAATTATGTTGTTAAGTGAGACATTTGTTAAGTGAGTTTTACGACCTTTCACATATGTTAAGTGAACCTCTGCCGTTATTAAGTTAGTAGCACAATTGCTAAGTGAATCTGATTTCTCCATTGACTTTGCTTGTCAGAAGGTTGCAAAAGGTGATCACATGACCCCCGGGACACTGCAACCGTCATAAATATGAACCAGTTGCCAAGTGTCTGAATTTTGACCACCTGACCATGGGGATGCTGCAAAGGTTGTAAGTGTGGAAAACAGTTGTCAGTCACTTTTTTTTTCAGTGGCATTGTAACTTTGAACAGTCACTAAATGAACTTTGTAGGACTACCTGTAGGAGGACTACCTGTACTTTTACAGCAAATCCTTGACTTATGACCACAATTGAGACCACATGTTTTTGTTGCTAAGCAAGAAGTTATTAAGTATGTTGTGCAAGGTTTTATGAACTTTTTTACCACGGTTGTTAAATGAATCACTGCAATTGTTAAGTGAATCATCTGATTGTTAAGAGATTCTGGCCTCTTCATTGACTTTGCTTTCCGAAAAGCGACCTTGGATGCTGCAACTGCCTAAATACATGCCAGTTGCTAAGTGCCTGGTTTTCGATCATGTGACCATGGGGATGCTACAAGAGTCATAAGGGTGAGGGCCAGTTGTAAGTCACTTTTTTCATTGCAAATTCAAATGGTCACTAAATAGTATTTAGCTTCCAGCTGCCTGCAATTACTGCGAGTTCAATTCTCACCAGGCTCAAGGTTGACTCAGCCTTCCCTCCTTTCTAAGGTAGGTAAAATGAGGACCCGGTTTGTGGGGGCAATAAGCTGACTTTGTATAAAATATACAAAAGTATGAAGGCTATTGCTTAATGCATTGTAAGCCGCCCTGAGTTTCTGGAGAAGGGCAGCATATAAATCAAAATAAAAATAAAAATGAATGGTCGTAAGTCAAGGACTGTTTTTCTTTAATTATAATGACTTTCACAACAATTTTTTCATATATACATTTATACATTTTTTTAAAAAAAATGTAGTGTGTTAGATGAGTCCTTTATCTTCATGGAATTAATATATGTTCTGGGCTGACAGCAGGGGTGAAATCCAGCAGGTTCTGACAGGTTCTGGAGAACCGGTAGCGGAACTTTTGAGTAGTTCGGAGAACTGGCAAATGCCACCTCTGGCTGGCCCCAGAGTGGGGTGGGAATGGAGATTTTGCAATATCCTTCCCCCAGGAGTGGGGTGGGAATGGAGATTTTGCAGTATCTTTCCCCGCTACACCCACCAAGCCACGCCCACAGAACCGGTAGTAAAAAAAAATGGATTTCGCCACTGGCTGACAGTATTTCCTTACCTACTACAGGTAGTCCTCAACTTACAACAGTTCACTTACTGACTGTTCAAAGTTACAACAGCACTGAAAAAAGTGACTTATGACCATTTTTCACAGTTACAATCTTTGCAGCATGTTATGATCCTGTGATCAGAATTTGAATGCTTGACAACTGATTCATATTTATGATGGTTGCAACATCCCAGGGTTATGTGATCACCTTTTGCGAACTTCTGACAAGCAAACTCCATGGGGAAGCTGGATTCATTTAACAACCATGCTACTGACTTAACACCTGCTGTGATTCACTTAACAAATGTGGCAAGAAAAGTTGTAAAATGGGGCAAAATTCACTTAACAAATGGCTCACTTAGCCATAGAAATTTTGAGCTCAATTGTGGCCTTAACTCAAGTGCCACCTGTAGTGGCACTAACTACCTGTAGTGCCACTGTCACAATCCTGGCCTTGTGGCCACATCCCTCATGGCTCAGCCATTGCAAAGCATCGTAATACTTCCGGAATTTTTTCCCATGTAACATGAGCCTGTTAAGATCAGAGACTACATTTGTTGAACCAGATTTTGTTGTCTTTGGTGCTTTCTGGTGATAAAGTGGGAGAAACACACACCAACACAGGCACACACAGAGATAACAAATCACAATAGGCCCTTGTTCATGTTTTAAAGCCGGGCCAATTTATCGTGGCATGGTTTCTCATGGACTGGATTCCCATGATCAGCTGTGTGGCATTCTGTCAGCAGTTGGCAGATGCAACATATTCGTGAGTGCCAAGACAGAAGAATGTAAACAGAGGGGTCAGATGTCAGTTAAATACAACCAACAGGGCAATCGTTGTTTGTTAAACTCAGGCTGGAATGTAGGCAAAGAAGTTGAGAAATTATCCACAGGATGGATGGATAATTTCTCAAAGGATGACGGATTTTGGAGACATGCATGGATATCTTTATTTTTATTTATTACATATATATGGCTTGCTCATCTTATAAAAGCGACTCTGGGTGGTGTAGAAGTACTCCTCGACTTAACAACCGTTCATCTAGTAACCTTTCGAAGTTACAACAGGGCTGAAAAAAGTGATTTATGACCAGTTTTCACATTTACAATTGTTGCAACATCCCCATGGTCATGTGATCAAAATTCAGATGCTTGGGAACTGGCTCATATTTATGATGATTGCAGGATCCCGGGGTCATGTGATTACCATTTGTAACCTTTCTAGCTGTCTTCCAACAAGCTAAGTCAATGAGGGAAGTCAGATTCACTTAATGATTGCACGACTCACTTAAAAACTGCAGGGATTTGCTTAAAAACTGGCAAAAAGTCATAAATGAACTCATTTAACAACTGTCTTGCTTAGCAACAATAATTTTGGGCCCAATTGTCATATGTTGAAGACTATCTGTACAACATGCAAATAGTTAGAACAATTAACCAGTGGAATGGTTTGCCTTCAGAAGTTGTGGGTTCTACATCATTGGAGACTTTTAAGAAGAGACTGGACAGCCACTTGTCTGAAATGATAGAGCCTCCTGCTTGAGTAGGGGGTTGGACTAGATCACTAGAAAACCTCCAGGGTCCCTCCCAGCTCTATTCTGATTGATTGATTGATTGATTGATTGAACAATTGAACAATGATCATGCCCAATGCTTCAAAATTTGCAAAGTTGTAGTATAGTTACGCACATCTTCATTCAAAAGAGAGGTACACTGAAGCCAGAACTTTTCCTTTTGGGATTGTTGGATGAACTATTAGGAAAAAAACCCTTATGGGAGATTATGTCAAGATATAATTCCTTTGGGGAGATTACTCTATCCACAAAGATGGAAAGATTTGGCACTGGACACCATTGAAGAGTATTTGGGGAAATTGACAGAATGAAATCGAGAGAAGGATAAACTGACGTCTTTGTTTAGAGGAAAGACAATAGTGTCATGTTTTTCTGCCTGGAAACCCCTTACGGACATTTTGTGCAAAAATGCGGAAAAATGCACTTGTGATCAATGGTTGTGATGATTAGGCGGGATATAAATTATAGAAAGAAGAGAGTCAGGATGTGATTTTAGAAAGAGTGTGTCTATAGAGATTCTCAGTCCTCTAGATCAGGGTTGCCTCAAAGGTGCTTTTTTCAAAAGGCAACTGGACTTTCTGGTTTTTCTTTGAAGACGTTTCGCTTCTCATCCAGGAAACTTCTTCAGTTCTGACTGGATGGTGGGGAATGGAAGGATTTATATTTCTTGCAGACAGCTGGTTAGAGAGAGGTTAAAATGTAATTGTACTTTTAACTGCTGTGAAGAATATCAGAAGCTACTGCTTTATGCCCTTATATCTTGTTCTATATTTTTTCTATTCTCTTAATTGCAATTTTAGTTTTTTCTGTTATTTCTTTCTTTTTCACTTCCAGTGCTCTAATGTAATTTGTAGATGTTCTTACTGTTCTCAAAACTTTTAATAAAATTTTTATACACACAGATAGATAGATAGATAGATAGATAGATAGATAGATAGATAGATAGATACAGAGATACAGAGATACACAAACACATATATACATATCCCATTGATTTGATTAAGATTTTTCACTGGTTAATTTTGCATTGGACTGCAAATCTTGGGACATTTTAGATCACATATGTTTTCAGTTTACAACTTTTTAATCTTTACTGGGTTATTTGCACCCTGCAGTTGATTTATTGTGCTTTTAAAGTATGAAATAGAATGTTCTGGGTTGTCTACAGATAATTATAATATGGCGTAATAAAACTAAACTGCACAATAATAAAGACAACCCAGTGAAATCAAGAGAAAGATTAAAAGCAATGCAATGTAAAGAAACATGACAAAAACAGCTACAACATAATACAGAGCCTAAAACGTTTTAGAAATATTCTTACAGTGCTGAGCGGGGATACAAGGGCCTTTATAGATGACATGATGAAATCTTATTTATTTATTAAGTTTAAAAAGATTAAATGAATAATAGTGGCATAAGAAATGACTGTAAAAAACAAAAAAGCAGAAAATAAAGGGGTAATAATCGAAGAAATAATCATAGTTTAAAAATTGCAGATCCAAGCATTTTTTAATTTTTTCAACTTCCCTAAGGTTTCTAGGAAAAGCAGTTTCTTTGACTGGCTTTATTAAAATAAAATAAAAACCTAACAAAAAAGCTAATGATCAAGAAGGATATAGTAAAGAGGAGAGAAGAGAAAGAAAAATAGGAAATAGAAGGTCGGTAAAATAAAATATATATAAAAGGAAACAAAGTTACATAAAAAATGACTTCTAACTCCTTTTACAGCAGATAGAAATAAAACTTACAGGATAACAGAATTGGAAGCGACCTTGGAGGTCTTCTAGTCTAACCCCTGCTCAAGCAGGAGACCTATACCATTTCAGACGAGTGGCTGTCCAGTCTCTTCCTTAAAAGCCTGCAGTGTTGGAGCACTCACAATTTCTAGAGGCAAGTTGTTCCACTGATGGGAAATTTCTCCTTATTTCTAGGTAGCTTCTGTCCTTGATTAGTGAATGGTATTGGTGAATTGTGTTATTGTAGAGAAAATAGGAGGAGGAGAGTATGTTCTGTATGTTTACCCCTTGAGTTGTGTAGCTTATCTTATCAACTTATAAACCTTATCTTTTGACCTGCAGCAGGATAATGATGCAAGATGAAAACAGCTTTTTGCACATCAACACTCAACAATCTTGATATGAGGGATACCATTCCCACTCTTAAAAGAATCAAGATGGGCCTTCTATAATTTGACCTTTATGTCAACTTTTGTCAACCTTTTGAAATAGGCCAAGTCAAGAAATAAGCACCTCATGGATTCCATGCCAATTTACTCTTGTAGGAGTAAACAGCATCCTGAAAGCTTTATTAATTTTATAAATAACTCAAGGTGGCGAACATAACTAATGCTCCTTCCTTCTCCTAGTTTCCCCACAACAACAACCTGTGAGGTAGGTTGGGCTGAGAGAGAAGGACTGGCCTAATGTCACCCAGCTGGCTTTCATGGCTAAGGCCAGACTTGAACTTATCATCTCCCAGTTTCATGCAAAAATCCCATAAAGGGTTTCCAGTCAGCCATAAGTGTAAATGTTGACTTTTCTCCAATCATAGATGTTGAGTTCTCCTTCTCTGCAATTTCTTCTTCAGCAACTATTGCTCCATTGTAGGCAGTGCCAAAGCTGTTCATTTTTGAGCATATAACAATCTCTCTGCAGTTGTCTTGCATAAAAACAATATTCTATGACTTTTCCCCAATTATTTGGCCATCGATTACCGAAACATTCTGGCTGGGGAATTCTGGGAGTTGAAGTCCACCCATCTTAATGTTGCCAAGGTTGAGACTTTCGTAAAGTAACAAGGCCTAAAATGAGAGGTTTGGCTATAGGGAAGATTGAAATAATGGATAGGGAGTCATCATCCGATCTTGCTTGGTTTAGACTTCTGCCACCAATTCTTCAAGGATGTTCCAATCATTATTAGCTTGACTGTCCCAAAGGTGCTTTTTCAAGAGACAACTAGACTTCTTTTTTTTTTTGGAAGACATTTCGCTTCTTATCCAAGAAACTTCTTCAGCTCTAAGAGAAACAAGAAAGTCCAGTTGCCTCTTGAAAAATCATCTTTGGATAACCATGACTTGGATGGCTGAGAATCTCCATAGACTATTAGTTTGAATAAAAACTTGGGAGGCAAGGAAAAAGTATTGATTAGCAAGATATTTCGTGCTTCATATTTTAGTTTTGTGGCTAATGCCATGGAACTTCAAGCGGTAGGTTTAATAAGTGGTCATACAAATTGGAGAACATTAGAACATGCCACCTTTCTGGCTAAAATGGCTTGAAGAGAGAAAGAGGTGTAGCCCTTTAATTCTGTAGATTCCTCTTCCTAGTTTCTAGCAATTTCACATTTTCTAATTAGGGAAATAAAGGCAAAATTCTTTTGCTTGGCAGGCCAGCCAGGTGTGTTCAAGAGAGGAACTGAATAATATGTGATGTAGGCAAATGTGAGTCCATGATAGATACCCTCAGGGGTGGCCCAGCGTGGTCCATTAAGTTCTGGGCAGGTTGCTCAGGCTGACTTGGGTTAGAGGCTCATCCATGCAGGAAGAAAGAGTTGTCTAAGTCTCTTGGGTTGTAGGAAATTCCCACTTGCTCAGGCTGGATTCTTCTTCTGGGCAGCTAGGTCTGTTCGATCATATATTCTTTAAATTGGTGATTTATTGAGAATTAGTTGTATGATAGTGCATCATCTGTGCTGATAGACTGAGCTAGTTATATTCAGTGGACTGGGAGGAGAGCAGAATGGATATATTTTTGAGACATATTTTTAGTGATTTCTGGGGATTAAAGGAGGGTATGTCAACAGCAGCTTGGCTGAAGGTGGACGGATTAAAGCAGAATTGTCATGTAGATTTAGTTGAGCTTCTTATAAATGCTCTAATCTTTGTTTCATAGCAGGTTGTGTCCTCCATAGTGATTACATAAAGGAATTCTCTCCAAAAAATTCTTCTGAGTCTGGTAGATCACTTGCCTTGAGAGGGTTAATATTTCTTTAATTAAATCTTGATTGCAGTAGTTCAAGGTTTTTGCTTACTACTTATCTTTGAAGTTAGTTCCACTGAGTTTTCGCCAAACACTGTGATTTAAATGTGTTTGAATATTAGTAGCTCCAGTTGGTAATTAGGCTGTTGGGTTGAGCTTGGAGCTCAACCCAACAGCCTAACTGTGATTTAAGTTAGGCAGTTATGGCTTAAGGGTCAGTTGAGGGAGAAAACACCCCAAAGCTATGGGCTGGAAAGATTTGAGCAGGTTCCCAGATTTTTCTCATTTTAACTATGGTTAGTCCTCCACTTACATCAATTCATTTAGTGACTGAAGTTATAATGGCACTGAAAAGATTACTTATGACGATTTTCCACACTTCCAACCATTGCAGCATCCCATGGTCACATGATCAAAATCTGGATGCTTGGCAACTGGCCTGTATATATCATGACAGTTGCAATGTCCCAAGATGATGTGATCCCCTTTTGTGACCTTTTGAGTCAATGGGGAAGCCTTACCAGTGTTACTAGCTTGATAACTGCAGTGATTCACTTAACAACTATCTAAAAAAAGGTCATAAAATGGGGCAAAGGCTATTTTGCTTAACAGTGGATGGAAATTTTGAGCTCAGTTGTGATTGTATGTCGAGGACTACGGTACCTGCCTCACAGGGGTAATTGAGGTCTTGAAGTTTTGTCTGCTTTCAGGGCAGCTAGGAAGCAGCTAGGTTGTCACTGAATGGATTTGAGATCTGGTGGTCTCAAGGAATTAGCCAAAGATAAAAGGATTGCGTCATAGAGAAATCCCATCATTGTGTCTCTGTGGGTGTGTTAAGAAGGTATTTTCTGTGATAAGCATTTTTGGGCTATTATGTATTACATGTCTGGAGGAATCAATTGATATATATCAAAAAAGAAAAATACCGTATATACTCGAGTATAAGCTGAGTTTTTCAGCACATTTTTAATGCTGGAAAAAAAAGCCCCCCTCGGCTTATACTTGAGCGAGGAAAAAAATGCCTCTTTTCCTGCAACTGTTTTGGCTCCCAGGGGCTGCAGGGAGGCTTGCTAAAGGTAAAATGGGGCATGGGGGGGTGCGGCGCCCCTCCCCCATGCCCATTTTTGGCTCCCAGGGGCTGCAGGGAGGCTTGCTAAAGGTAAAATGGGGTGTGGGGGGAGTGCGGCGCCCCTCCCCTGCACCCTTTTTTGGCTCCCAGGGGCTATAGGGAGGCTTGCTAGGGGCATGAGGGGGGTGCCTAGCAAGACTCCCTGCAGCCCCCGGAAGCAAAAATGGGCTGCCGGGGGGGGGGGCTTCAAGGGAGAAAGAAACAAAGAAATCCTCACTGTTTAGGGAGATCCCCATGTGCACTGAGCTTGAGTTGAGAGCTTATTGTAATTGTAATTGAGAGCTTATTGTAATTGACTGCTAGCTATCCTTGCTCAGGCTAAGCTCAGGAATTCTGGGAGTTGAAGTCCACAGGTTGTAAAAGGGCCACATTTGCCCACCTCTGGGCTAAGCTAATCAATACTGGAGCTCTAAGAATGCCAGATGAGAAGGAGAAAGGGAGGGAGAAAGAAAAAGAGAGAGAGAGAGAAGAAAGAAAGAGACAAAGAAAGAGAAAGAAAAAGAAAAAGGAAGTGGGAGAGAGAGAGAGTGGGGGGAGAGAGAGAATGCAGGTTTCTCCTACCTGGCTGTCACGGCAGTCAGGAGTGGGTGAGACATCAGCAGCTGGCCAATTGGACCGAGTCTACTGGAAGCTTAAGCTCCGCCTCCTCAGGCTTGGCTCCAGTTTTTCGACTTGGTCTGCCAGGACAGCTGTGTCTATAGTGCTCCTTATCCCAATAGATAATTTCTCTTCTGATTATTGAATTTTGGCTTCTCAACCTTCGGAATGGACTGTCTTCGCTTTTGCCTTTTCCTTAGCAGCGCCACTTGGATTTTAAACGGCTCTCGCCACTTGTTCGGCTTGCCGCCTAACAGCTGTTCGGCACTAGCGCGCACGGGCTAGCCCTGCCGCTCCCGGCTTTCCCGCCTTGACCGGTTGGAGTTCTCCCTCTGAACCCATTAGGCTCTGCCTTGGGTCCTTACCGGGCAATTCCGCTTTCCTCTGGCGAATAGGTGCCGCATTAACGGACGGGTTGTCCGGCGACCATTTTGCGCGACATTTTTTCCCCACGCAAACAGCCGCGCTTTAGCCAATGGGTTAGCGGCTCAACGTGGGACCCAATGCTTCAACCTTGCTTCCATCTGCTGACCGCAAGTACCTGGGGTGCCCTCCTAATACTTAGCCCCTCTGTCAGACCATTTGGCCCGTAATTGTGGTCTCGTTGGCTCTTCAAAATGGTGGATGGTCACGGATCACACCATTCCCACCCAGACCATTCCAAGGGGAAACGTCCTCATGAGGACTCCCCTGAAAAGGGTTCCTCCCGGGGGCGACCACACAAGACCAGGGCCATGTCTGCTACAAACCCCTCACTGGGCATTACTCCTAAACCTTCTCGTGAGGAGGCTAGACGCCATAAGGCAATGGAGAAAGCCTTCCAAAAGGCTCAAACTGCTGCAACCAATGTGGCTCGCCACGCTTACCCAGTGGTTCCTTCAAATTCCAAGGAGCCTGTAGATCCTATCCCTGCTCTATCCCCTGACAGGTCTGTTCAGGAGGGGATTTCATTGCTAAGTGAAGCTGAATCAGTGTTCCCTGTCTCCCAGCACGCCCCTAATTCACCTGAACCTGCTCAGTCTATCAGTCAGGATGTGTCCAATCCCTAGGAGCCAGTATAATTCCTCAAGCCTGGCCTGATATTCCTCCTGCCCTGGCTGCTCTCATTTCGGATTCTATCCGCCAGGGCATTGCTCAGGGGCTTCAACAGAAGACCCCTTCGGAGGCTTGTGATCATTCTTGTGCCCGTCACTCTGCCAGGGATCGTTCCTATCAGGAGCAGGTGGAGGAATCCAGGGAGGTGGCTGATGCGGCTGAGTCAGCAAGCCAGGATACCCTTTCGGAAGGAGAACTGATAGCTGATCATGATCTCTCTGACGATGACGGTCTTGAGCCTGACCAACCAGCCTTTATTGGTCTCTTCCGCCCACAAATGTTTCGCTCCTTACTTTACAAAGCTCAAACAGTCACGGGTTTCAAGGGCAATACCTCTACACCTGAACCTGCCACTTCCTCTGCTGACCCTGCTTCTTCCTTGTTCCAGGAGCCCTCGGTGCAAAACCCGCCCCTAAACTATTTTCTGACGTAGTGCTCCGTCAATGGTCCTTCCCAAGCTCAGGTCCTGTACCCAACAATTTGGACAAACGGTTTTATAACATGGCCCCGGATTTTTCTCAATTACTTCAAGTGCCCTCTGTGGATGCTCCCGTACTGGCCCTGTCCTCTTCTTCTCCCCTCACAGGTCCTCCTGAAGAGTGCTTGCATCCTGAGGAAAAGAAAGCTGAGAGAACCTTGATTAAAGGTCACCAAGCGTCAGCCTGGTCAGTGCAGGCCTCGTCTGCTGCATCTTTCTTTAACAGGGCCACTATTCTCTGGCTGCGGCAACTTCAATCTCGTTTGCCCCCATCGGATCATCGTTCTTACCAAGATCTGAACAAAATCATGGCAGCAGTAGAATTCTCCGCTGATGCCACGCTGAATGCAGCCTGCTTCTCCTCTAAGGCCATCGGGACGGCTATTACTTCTCGTCACCTTTTATGGCTTTGCAATTGGCAGGTGGACATCAGAAATAAATGGGGCCTTGCCTCTTCTCCCTTCGCAAGGGATAAGCTTTTTGGCGCACAACTCGACCCGCTTCTGATAGAAACAAAGGATCACCGCAAGGTGCTACTGTCCCTTAACCGGCGACCTGACATCTGTCTCAGACCTTCTCTTGTCCTTCCTCTTACCGGAGCTCGGATTCCTTCTTTCCTCCTCAATGAGCGCAACGGTCCTTCTCTTCCAGAAGCCCAGCTCATTAGGATCACCAGGTCAGGCAGAGTTCTCGATTCAATTTCAAGCGGCCCTTTCGAGGGGGCAAGGGCTGCCCCTACAGGAGGTCCCACTAATCGAGCTACCTCCCAGGTGATTGGGGGTCGTTTGTCCCACTTTGTTAATCAATGGGACATAACGGTATCAGAAGCCTGGGTCAGGTCCACCATTCGTTTCGGCCTTTCCCTAGAATTTCACTCCATCCCTCTGAAGCATTTCCTTCCTTGTCCCTCCTCCCGGGATCCCGTCAGGGATGCCAGGATGGTCTCTGCCATCCAGTATTTAGTAGATATCGAGGCTATCCAACCCGTCCCCCTGTCCCAGAGGGGTCAGAGTTTCTATTCCCATCTTTTCCTCATTCCTAAAGCTTCTGGGGGTTGGAGGGCTATTCTTGATCTAAAATCCTTAAACTGGCACATTGTTTACCGCCGGTTTAAGATGCAATCCCTCCAAACTATCCTCCTTGCCATTCGTCAGGGCGATTTTCTGGCATCAGTTGATTTAACAGAGGCATATCTCCACATTCCAATTAGGCCTGCCCATTGCAAATTTCTCCGTTTCGGTTATGGTGGATGCCATTTTCAGTATACGGCCCTTCCCTTTGGGTTATCCTCCACCCCCAGAATTTTCACTAAGGTGATGGCGGCCCTTATGGCCCATATCTGTTCTATTCCCATTAGAACCATGATCTATTTGGATGATATCCTCATCCTGTCTCAATCCTCTACCGACGCTTTGCGGGACATAGATAGGACCGTCCACATATTACAAATCCATGGCTTCTCCATAAACTGGTCTAAAAGCCATTTAGTCCCTTCTAATTGTATACAGCACCTGGGTGCCATCATTGACACCCTTTCGGTTGAGGTTTTCCTTTCCCGAGACCGTCAATTAAGCCTCACCTCTCTAGCCACTTGCACCAGGCTTCGCCGGTCCGCTTCTCTGTCCAATCTCTCCACCTTGCTGGGCCAAATGGTGTCATCTTATGGGATCGTCCCTTGGTCTTGCCTTCACAGCAGGGAACTTCAATGGCTGCTGCTCCCCTTTCAACGGGCCTCCTCGGCCACATCCCCCCAGATGGTACGCCTTCCCCCGACGGTAGTCGACTCTCTTCTCTGGTGGGCCTCACCTGCGGTGTTACGGGGCAGCAAATTCCTGGAACCCCCACGAGTCGTCATCACCACTGACGCGAGCCTTCTGGGCTGGGGAGCTCACCTGGACTCTCTCATGGCTCAAGGCCGCTGGACCCTGCCGGAGCAGTCTCTCAGCATCAACATCCTTGAACTGCGGGCCGTTTATCTCGCCCTCCTCGAATTCAAGAACCAAGTCCTGGGTCGGGATGATTTAGTCCTGACGGACAACATCTTGACCAAGGCCCACATAAACCGGATGGGCGGAACACGCTCCAAGCTTCTGATGCGGGAAACTTGTTGCCTGGGTCTCTGGGCCAAGGTTCACCTGACCTCTCTTCGGGCCAACTACATCGCCGGAAAGGACAACATCCGGGCAGATGCCCTCAGCCGCTCCACAATAGATCACACGGAATGGAGCATTCCTCCCAGTCTCTTCACTCTCCTGACGGAACGTTTCGGCCTACCACACGTGGACCTATTTGCCTCCGACTCCAATCATCGCCTTCCTCGCTTTTTCTCCCGCTTTCAGTCGACGGGGGTGGAGGCGGTGGACACCTTGTGCAGTCCTTGGCCTCAGGGGCTCCTGCTCTATGCATTTCCCCCCCTTCCTCTGATCGCCAAGGTGGTCCGCAAGCTCTTGCAAGAGAGGGCCAAACTTCTTCTTGCCCCCTACTGGCCGCGCAGGCCATGGTTTGCAGATCTGGTGGCACTATCCGTAGCCCCTTCTTGGCGCATTCCGGACTCTCAGATCGTCTTGCAGCAGGGCAACCTCCTCCATCCAGACCCTCAGTCCTTTCAGTTGACCTCCTGGAGGTTGAGCGCCTCCATTTGACTAAGGCCAACGTTTCTCCTGCAGCAATACCCGTTATTTTGGCAGCTCGTAAACCATCCACGAACTGTATTTATGACTCTACCTGGAAGTCCTTTCTATGCTGGTGTGCAAAACGCAATCTCAATCCTTCACTTGTCTCCGTGGTTCAAGTAATAGATTTTCTACAGGAGGGTTTCGCCTCTGGACTGTCCCCCAATATCCTCTGCTGCCAGGTCTCTGCGTTATCCTCCATCCTGCACTTCGGAGCTCCTGTTCCTCTCTCCAAGGAACCCCTTATCAGGTCTTATCTGAAAGGCGCTACCAACTTACGCCCCCCGGTCATTCATAGGTTCCCTACGTGGGACCTTAACAAGGTGCTCACAGCCCTTACTAGGTCGCCATTTGAGCCCCTCCGTGAGATCAATCTGAAGTACCTCTCATTCAAAGTCTCCTTCCTGTGGCGATTACATCCTCCCATCGTATATCGGAACTTGCTGCCCTGTCTGCTCGCTCCGATCTCTGCTTATTCCACAAGGACCGGGTGGTGCTACGCTTGGACCCCTACTTCATCCCCAAAATCAATTCAACTTTTCATAGATCACAGGAACTCGTGCTCCCAAATTTTTCTCCTTCCCCTTGTCATCCCTTGGAACAGGTCTGGCACACCCTGGATGTCCGCAGGGCTCTGAAGATATACTTGTCTCAAACTTCGGCCTTTCGGAAAATGGAAGCTCTTTTCATCTCCTTCCAGCCATCATCTATGGGGTCCTGAGTATCCTCTGCCACAGTGGGTCGGTGGCTGAGAGCTACTATTTCCACCTCTTATGAGGCTCAATCCCTACCGGTTCCTTGATGTATCACTGCACATTCCACCAGAAGCGCGGCCACTTCTGCGGCATGGGCTACCCAAGCTCCATGGGAAGAGATCTGCAAGGTGGCAGTTTGGTCTTCGGTGACACCCTTTAATCCGGCATTACCGGTTGGACGCCTACGCTTCTGCAGACGCCGCCTTTGGCAGGAGGTGCTTCAAAGTGTCCGACCTGCACCCTCCCTATAGGACATTTGCTTTGGTATGTCCCACTCCTGACTGCCGTGACAGCCAGGTAGGAGAATGGGTGTTGGACTTACCTGATACGCTCCTTCTCTATCCGCTGTCATGGCAGTCAGCCCCACCCTGGTCGGTATCTGGGAGGTGTGCCGGGGAGGGGGTTTCTTTCACTTCTCGTTTGTTATCCCTATAGACACGTCAGTCTGCTGGAAACCTTCGCCTCAAAACTGGAGCCAAGCCTGAGGAGGCGGAGCTTAAGCTTCCAGTAGACTCGGTCCGATTGGCCAGCTGCCGATGTCTCACCCACTCCTGACTGCCATAACAGCGGATAGAGAAGGGGCATATCAGGTAAGTCCAACGCCCAATCTCTTAACAGAGGCTTGAACTTGCCTGAAATTAGATCAAGCCCTACATCACCTAACCCAATGTATCAGATTAAATTATTATTGAATTATTTTTGGTATATATACTACATTCTCTTGTGTAATTTAGTTATAGTGTAAAACTAGTCTATTATGTCTCAAAATAAAAGGGAGATCAAAAATCCAATTAGTGCCATGTAAATTCTGGAATCCCCAAAGACCTTTCCCATTGTATTTATTAAACAAATTTTTATAGCTACCCAACTCATATACAGTACTTTTAAAGTTATTGTTGATATCATATTGTTTTTGTTGATCCTCTTTTCCACTTACAGAGCTAGTTTACTGTATTTCTTTGAAATCAGTATTCAAAAACATTTAACCTACTGATGCCTCAATTAATCTAATTTTATTGGTATCTATTTTTATTTTGAAATTTACCAATAGCTGCTGCATTTCCCACCCTAGGCTTATACTTGAGTCAATAAGTTTTCCCATTTTTTTGTGGTAAAATTAGGTGCCTCAGCTTATATTCGGGTCGGCTTACACTTGAGTATATATGATAAAAATGTGTGAGCCTTCTAGGATAAGGATTGGGAAATTAAGAGTTCATAGTTCCATTTCTTCTTTTACAATGAGCTGGAATAAATCTTAAAGCCTTAGGAGATTCTATTTTGATTTTTGCCAGAACAAAATAATTGGCAGAAGTGAATAGTTATTGTCCACCCACCTGAGATCACCTGCCTCTGCCTTTGTCTGTCTACAGGTTGAATTACTGAGGATGAGAAATTATACCACTGGACTACTGAGCTTCATAAAAACCTGAAGTAGGCCTCAAAGGCCATAAGTATGATATTCCTGTTTTGTGGTTGATCGGTGTAACGTCAAAGCAGTACAGATATGAGACCAGCCATTTCGCTTTTTATTGTTAAGATGTTCAGAAACATAAGCACTCCCTAATCCAGGGATGGGCAATTATGGCAACTTTACAACCTGTAGACTTCAACTCCCAGAATTCCTGAGCCAGCCAAGTCTATAGGTCATAAAGTTGCCATAGTTGCCTACCTCTGCCCTAATCCATTAAATCTCAATAATAGGACTAGTTCTGCAGCTGTCAATGTGGAAAGAAAAAGTACAGTCAGTCCTCGACTTACAATCACAATTGAGCCCAAAATTTCTGCTGTTAAGTGAGTTTTGCCCCATTTGCTGTTAAGTGAGTTTTGCCCCATTTTACGATCTTGCTTGCCACAGTTGTTAAGTGAATCACTGCTGTTGTTAACTTAGTAACATGGTTGTGAAGTGAATCTGGTTTCCACATTGACCTTGCTTGTCATCACATGTGGAATGTGATCACGTGACCCCAGGACACTGCAATTGTCATAAATATGATCCAGTTGCCAAGCATCTGAATTTTGATCACGTGACCAAGGGGATCCTGCAACAGTCATAAGTTACTTTTTTCAGTGCCATTGTAACTTTGAACAGTTACTAAATGAAGTGTTGCAAGTCGAGGAAAACCTGTAGTGTCAGACTTAACAAACAAATTCTATTAAAGTAGGGTTACAATAAAATAGAATTAGTTCTGTTCATATTTCTGCCTGGTCTGTCTATTAAGGTTGGCATCAATCTTGCAAGTCTAAAAGTACTTTTCTCCCTCTTTGCAGCCCCAAAACTAGCAAGGGTCTCTTCTGAGTCTTGCCCCACCCACACTCCTGCTGTGGGCTCAGCTGCCTTTTATGTAACCATTTACTGATTGCATTTCTTTGCCTCATCTACCAAGGTTATTCCGACATACCATTGCAGGGTTTTCTAAAGTGGGAGTTCTCAACCTTGGCCACTTTAAGATGTGTGGACTTCAACTCCCACCATGCCCCAGTCACAACACTGGCTGAGGAGTTCTGGGAGTTGAAGTCCGTGTGTCTTTAAGCAGCCACAGTTGAGAAACCCCTTTCTAAAGAATTGCCAATTTTCAGTATATTGTCTTGATGCTCTTTCTCTTCCCGATTCCCTTCCCTTTTTTCTTTTTCTTTTAGAATTTCCATGATGCTTCGATCAAAAGATATAAAAGAGGAAGCAGCCATGAGATCGTTGGTCTTCACTTAACGATGCAAGCCAGAATGGCTGCTGTAAATGCTGCAGGCATCGTTCAGAATCCCAGGGCCAAGTCTCTCTTGGATGGAAAAGAGTCCCAGGAGGAAAATGGGGCAGCCAGTCACCTCTCTGAACCCTGTGATGCTTCCTTTGCTGGGGCAGAGCCAAATCGGCAACAGGCACCGGCCAGCAAGCTGAAGAAGACAGCCTTTAAATTCTTCGGGGGGAAGAGAAGCATCTGCACCCTACCAAGCTTTTTTGGGGGGAAGAATAAAAGCCAGGCCAAGGGAGCTTCCAAAAAGGGTCTCAGCAAGAGCAAGACTCATGATGGTATCAGTGACACGGCGCATGAAGAGGCCAGTTCTGGATGTCTCAGGAGTCCCTCAGACGGAGGACCAGACTTCCCTCCTCCCCAGCTGCTGCCAAGTTCTCAGAGCGCTGTTTTAGGAGCCGATCTCAGAGTTGGCTTCACCCAGACCTCAAACTTTCTGTCCAGCAGCTCTGAAGGCTTTGAAAAGAAGCTGATGGGAGAGAAGTCCTTGTTCCTCCCAAGATCGAAAAAGGGGCTGAAGGGTCTTTTTAACAGCATTCGCCGTCATCGGAAGAACAAAGTTGCTGAACCTGAGAAGACTGAGCTGCAGGAATGGGCTCTCAGGGACACCGTGACCGAAGAACAGCCACGTGGAAATGGGCTGGGTGGGAGTCCTCAAAGTGAGACTGTGACACCAAAATGTGCAGAGAATTTCTCCAGCGATGCTGTGCCTCAAATAACCAACCATAATGAGGCAGGAGAGATGGACTGCTTGGCCTCAAGCCCAGTTAGGTCCATTGATGAGACAGCAAGAGGACCAGCGTGTCCTGCTGATGGGCAGCCAAACCTGGAGGACATCTGTACTGACTCTGCCTACAGTGATCTCCCTGATGCTTTTGAACCAGAGTTCCTGGAGAAGAGCCCTCCTTGCATACCATCCGGGGAACAACTTAGCTTGATGTTTGGGGAGGTGACGTCTCTTAAAAGCTTTGACTCTTTTACCGGTTGTGGAGATATCATTGCAGAGCCGGATATTGATAGCATCACGGAGAGCTCGACGTCTGTGGAGCGCAGCCGGGATGCTACCAAGAGGACCTCTTGTTTGGTTACTTACCAAGGCGGAGGGGAGGAAATGGCCCTGCCGGAGGATTTAGAAGAGTACCTCCAGCAGATGTGGGTAGGAGCCATCAAAGGAGATGCAGCCTCTGAAGTACATCTGCCAGAGCTTATAACCAAATGTGACTTTCAGGGCATGAATGGTGCCAAGCAGGAAGTTAATCTATACACTGAAGGAACAAGGAATGATATAGACCTTCTGACACCACATAGCGATCAACAAGAATCTGCTCCCAATAGCGATGAGGGCTACTATGATTCTACCACCCCAGGTCCTGAAGATGAAGCTGTTGATGGTTTAGATGAAATAAAAAAGGACCGCCTTCCAAGGGACAGCTACAGCGGGGATGCTCTTTATGAATTCTATGAACCAGATGATGCACTGATGAGCCCATCTCAAGGAGATGGATCCTGGTTTGATGGGAAAGTGTCTCCTTTGAAGATATTTGACCAGTTCTTGGACTTTGCTCTCCCCGATGAGAAGGACTTGATCTGGCTGATGGAACAGAAAAGTGAAATGATGGAAACAGAAGAGCAGAGGCTGGCAACCCTCCAGAAACAGCTGCTTTTTTGGGAGATGCAAAGAGACCCAGCCCTGAAACACCTCCAGGACCTTAGAAGAGACCAACATCTGAGACCAGGGCAGCTGTCTGAATGTAAAATGCAAACAACTGACTTAGTTGGGAAGAGCTCAAGTTGCCTTGGTTGTGAGCAAATGAATTTTTGTGCTTTGAACGACAGTCTAAATGGTGGAAAGAAGCTAGCAGAAAACCAAGACTGGGAAGATGATTTCCATAAGAAGCTCTGTTCAGAAAAGCTTTGTGATAGCAGCAGCACCATTAAAGGACACAATAGTTGCCTTATTCAGCCGTTAGAGAATGGCTCAGAGTTGGGCTCCAGTGGTGAACAACTGGTGCTTGATACCTGTGCTTTGGCTTCGGGAAACTCTGTGACCTACCCTCTCTACAGGGCGCATGGCCACCACAGTTGCTCTCCAAGAGCTGACTTTCAAGACCCCTGCCAGGAACGCAACGTAGAACCAGAACAAGCTGTCAACTTCTCACAAGCCTTGGTGGAATTTACCAGCAATGGAACTCTTTTCTCCAGCCTGTCTGAAAGTCTTAGAAGCTCCAATTCAGGCTCTGAGTTCACTCAGAACCTTCCTGACCTCCCCACAATGGTGACTTTTGACATCGTCGATGTGGAACAGGAAGGGGAAGGGGAATGTGAGGAGCATCTGGAAATGAACACCGATGAGGACATGACTGCATCCTTTGAGGCTTTTAGGGACACTTATGACTCCAAAGCATCCTTTGCTGAATGTGATGAGCGAATGTTTCCTGAGTATCCTCAGATCTCTTTCCACTGGGGAGCTGCCAGCCTTCCTCGGCGTCTTCGACTTCAGGAGCTGAGTCCACCTCTGCTGGAGCCGCTGTCTGTCTGTAGGAGAAGCCGATCCCTTGATACCGAAAGTCTGGAGTTTGAGCTGGCAAGCTTGCAGCTATCCAAGAAGAGCTTTAGGCCGTTTGAGCTCTGGAGCAGTTCCAAAAAGGATCTTGGTCCTCTTGGATTGGACAATGGCCAGGAAGGTGTGCCACATTCTCCAGGAGAAAGAGAAGAAGCTATTAGTGGCCTCTCATGGCCAGGACAGTTGAATGTACCACATGGCAAGGAAGAATTTTCCTTGCAAGAAACAAAAACAGGAGAGACTGGTTGGAATGCACTCCCCTCTCAAAGTCCTTGGGGAATATTGGAGCACTCTGACATGACTCCTCCTTTGACTCACCTGGGACAGAATTCCACCCACAAACCAGTTGGACACCTTCAAGCAGATGGAAGCAGCCATCCAGTCCTTTCAGCATTGAGACCATTGACCAGGCCCTCCACTCTGTTTCTGCAGGCACCTGTGATGTCACCAGAGGGCTCTATTCCTAAAAGGCCTGGTGGGGACAGTCTGTTGAAAAAACATGCTTGGGTCCTCCCTTTGGGAGAGAACAGTCTAGACTTGCCTTTGAGCTTTGATTTTCCTTGCTCCCCTGACAAGCCATCAATGTGTAAGCCTGGGGATGTGGCTCAGGGAACATCTCAGCTTCACACCAAGCAGTGCTGAGACCACCTATAGGGGCAAGGCTGAACAGTGGGGAAACTCTAGACCCAGAACATTTGGGAAGCACTTCCTGCCAGCTAGTTAGTCTATGAACTTAACTAGCCAAGTAGCTTTTATGAATAGGGCTCCAGCTGAATTGTTTTTGTTCCAGTGGGCTGTGAGAATACAGAAAATACTGCAGACTGTTTACTTTGGTTTGAAGCTAGGAGAACTGGGTGAAATGTTGATGTTTCTCCTTAAACAGACATGCTTGTGGGTAGTGGGAACTTCTGTTGATCCACAAAATGATATGAAGAGAATAGGGACAGTCTCAGAAGTTGAGATGGGAATAAAGTCCTGAATTATTTCCAGTTGCACCATCATGGGAAGAGGAGAAGAAATAATTTCCAAAAGTTAACTAGGTGGCCAAAGTTAGAAGGTATATTTTGGAGGAGCAAGAAGCTCAAGGACCTGCCAAAATGAGAGGTTTGCTTATGGTGAAACGTGTTAACTCCTAGTTTTTGAGGGCACGTGTGCTTAGAAGTCCACCTGCTAAGCGGTTTTTATTCCTAGAAATGCCTGTAGAAGAGAGTGCAAATAGAGATGCTTATGGTCCCAGAACTTCCTCCAGAGTGGGTGGGGCCAATTTTCTCTTTCTTTTTTTAGTTGGGAGGGAAGTTAAGGGACAGAATTAGTGCCTTAAGCCTTCTAAAGGTTTAGCACCCATTTTATATCCCCCCCCCCCAGCGGGTCTTGGCCTGGGCCATGGTTGGAATGTGGCTTTTGACAAGTGGCACAAGGACTTGGATAGCCTTGAGCCAACAGAAGTCTAGCATTTGTGATATATAGGATTGCAGCTGTGCAGCATATCTTAAGTGTGTTTACTTGTTACAGCAGCATTTCCCAACCTTTGCAAATTGAAGGTGAGTGGATTTCAATTCCCAGAATTCTCAGCAATGGCTATGATGGCTATGCAATTCTGGGAGTTGAAGTCCATATACCTAGAAATGGCTCAAGGTTTGAAAACCCTGCTTTAGGGTGTGCTGCTCAATTCAGTTGGGCTTTATGTAGTTTTAGTAGGGGGGGAGGCAGAAAACTACCCAACCTGGTGCTTGTCAATGAGGAGATTCGGTTGCAGTGGATGGGCTGGGCAAAATAGCAAGAAGTTGGCTTTTAGTTAAATTAGGGCAAGATGTGATTAGAGGGGAAATGGGCCAAAAAGGGCTCTGAAAACTGTAATCTAGGAGGATCTTACTTGGGGGTATATTGTTTTTAAGAAGACATGCATACAATTAAAAAATTAAAAACACTTCTTGGTACTGAAACAAAGTAATGTCAATGCAGTGGAGATCTTGTAACGTCTGAAGGAAGCCATTGCAAGGAAGCCATCTGATCCAGAGAAGGATGCAGTTGCTTTAATGAGCTACGTCCAGACTGTGTGTGTGCTCCAAAGTTCATTTTTTGGAATCAGATTCGAAGTGCTGCCAGGCAGAATATCTGTTGAAATCAATTTTCCAGAGTGCCTAGAATGGCTGTTCATTGAAATATTGGTTGCAAAAAAGCTTCTTAGGAAATAAAGCCTCCATCAGTTGGCCAAAGTTGACTTTGTTTCCTGAATTCCTCTCACAGCTGTCTTGTACTGTATCACAACTTGTCCCACCAGTCAGGGAAAAATTCCTTTTCTTTCCAAGTCAGATTAGCGAGTTTACTAGAAAATCCAGATCCTGTGTCCCACCTGTGCACGCTATAGGGCAGGTAATATGCAGCAAAAGCTCTCAAATCTGTCTCTTTGTCAAAGACACGGTTCAAGAATACCCGGTAGATATATTTATGGAATGAGGGGTCCTTGGTGCTCTTTGAGCTTGGTTGTTTTCTTGTAGATCTTTCATTACCCAAACTAGGTAACATCATCAGTGCCAATGAGTACCGAGTGTCACTGATTATATTATCTAGTTTGGGTAATGAAAGGTCTACAAGAAAAACTCAGAAAACATCAAGGAATATTTGAGCTACAAATGTTCTCCTTTATTGATATTTGCAAAGTTTGTGGAGGAGAACTTCAGGGAGACTCGGCTCTAGCAATCCATGCAACATTTTTTTCATAGTTGCCCCAACGGTGTTCAGAATTCGCATCTGAGACGAACGTTGAAAGTCTGATTAGAAGGTTGGTGCTAATATTTCAGAATCCTTTTTGCACAAAGATCGATGCAACTTTTATTTTCAAAAGCTCGCGGGCAGAGCAAGAGCGGGTCCGACTTCTGCATGATGACAAATAAGTTGACAAGCTATCTGTGATTATCACCCATTCTTCATTTGGCTGCTGGAAAGCTCTTGAATCCTGGTCCCTGAAATTTGGGGGTGAGATTTTACTTTTTAAAGAAATGGGAATGAAAAACAAAACCATTATGATTAACTTAAATTAATCTGGGTGTATCATTTAAGTTTTCCCTCTAAATAGGAGCTAGAATATTTGACGCTGCCCTCTTCTGGATGCTGCTCTTGAAAAGAAGAAAATTGAGTTCTTGGCCATAAAAAGACTGCTTCCGTTTGTAGTAAATCAAGGATTTCCCATTTAGGAGTAGCCGTCCCTGGAGAGAGAAAAGCTGAAATCTGGTAATAAAATAGGAACAAAGCTACTACAGGTAGTCCTTGACTTATAACCACAATTCAGCCCAAAATTTCTGTTGCTAAGCAAGACAACTGTTAAGTGAGGTTTGTTTCATTTTACAACTTTTCTTGCACAGTTGTAAAGTGAATCACTGCAGTCATTAAGTTAGTAACATGGTTGTTAATCTGTGAATCTGGCTTTTCCATTGACTTTGCTTGTCAGAAAGTTGCAAAAGGTGACCACATGATCCCGGAACACTGCAACCGTCATAAATGTGAGTCAGTTGCCAAGCGGCTGAATTTTGATCACATGACCTGCATGCTGCAACAGTCATGTCACTTTTTTCAGTGTTATTGTAACTTCAGACGGTCATTAAATAAATGGCTGTAAGTCAAGGACTACCAGCAGAGGGGAAAAGCGTGAAGTCCTGAAGTCTATTGAATAAAAATAAAATAAAGGACAGGCTTTCAGTGTTTGGTGAAAACAATTAAATTGGGCAGAAAGATTCTATTTCGGTCTTAATGATAATTACACAGTTGGAAGGGACCTTGAGGTCTTCTAGTCCAACCCCCTGCTCAAGCAGGTGACCCTATACCATTTCAGACAAGTGGCTGTCCAATCCCTTCTTGAAAGCCTCCAGGGAAATTTCCCTGCCATGTTAATTTTTGGGGGGGAGGGGGGAGTGAACTTACAAGTTACATAACAGCACCTTGAAAGCCCTACTTTCCCACCTCCGATGTTTGGGAACAAGTTTTCCATCTGATCTCCATTTTCTCAAGACTCTTCTGGTCTTGGACTTTGCTACTAACTGTCAATTTGCCATCTCCTTCAAAGGGGGGATTCTTCTCAGAATTCCAGTTTGGGTAGTGAATTGTAAGATTTGCTTGAAAATCCCTGAAACCTCCCTCTAAACATTTGGTGGCACTTTGAGCAGGGTGTGACTGAGCCCAACACTAGCCTGTTTGTTAACTCCACCCATCTAAAAACATCTAAGACGGCTTTCCTTCTGAATGGCACGTCTTGATTTATAGAGCAATATCTCTTGTTGCTCTTAGCCAACATGACCATTGGCCAATGTTTGGATTCCATATCTCTGACTGCAAGTCTGGGTGATTCCAAGCCAAACGGCAGCTCACTGGTCTTGGTGTGGTGGGCTATTAACACTTGAAGATCCTCCAAATGTTGCCTACCTGGGACTTCTGAAATGGGATGGGTGGAATTGAGAGGCATGATCTGTTGAAGGGACCTTTGTTTTCAATTGCTGCAAACAATTATGCTGCCAATAGGATGGGTGAAGTTCACTGTGTAAAGTGTTTTGTTCATGGATTGAGGCTTTCGGTTGCGTTGAGTTTGGCGTGGTGTGCACATAGTTCTTTCTTCCTTTTGAATATATCACCAAAGACATCTTGTGGAATTGTTAAATGGCGTAAATGCTTCTCTTTTTTTATTTGGTTGTTTGTTTGGGGAAAAGGGGTATATAGGTGTTCGAACTAATAAGAATGTTTGTCTACAGATACGTATTTGCTAGCCTCCGGGTTGTGAATATTTATAGAAATGCTTTTTTTTTCCCTAAAGAAAACCAATTTTATAATATACTAGGGTACTTAAGACTTTGACTTTGCATCTGACCTCGTTCTAAAAGAGTTTTCTGATTTTGGTTTTGTGGTCTCTTTGAAAAAAAATGTGAATTGTCGCAAGGAAATGTTGGCTGAATTGTGAGGATGGGCAAGCAAGAAAAGTGGAGTAGTAGAGCGGAATGGATCTTCTCATGTTACGATCTGTCTTGTAGTCTTGGCTGGACTTGATCAGACGTTTTTGACTTGATAATTTTCAAAGCTCAAGAAATAGAGAAGATTAAGATGGCAATTTGCATAGCACCATACGTTACACAAAAGGGGATATTGTTCTGACAGCTAGGGGGAAACTGCCATGTCTTTGATGGCTCCCTTGTATTAAAATATGTACTCTGTGCATGTAGAAAAGCAAACGTCCATTAGCTCTTTGAGGTAGCCCAGATAAGTAGCACAAGTACAAGCACCAGCTGTCCCTATATTGTAAGATTACATTAACGGAATCTTGCACATCTGAAAGTACAGGCAGTCCTCAACTTACAATTGAACCCAAAAATTCTGTTGCTAAGTGAGACATTTGTTAAGTGAATTTTGCCCCATTCTCCAAACGCCGGGAACGACAGTCACAGATGGGAGGCGGCTTAGAGTGTATCCATAGGACCGAGTCTGCCAATCAAACAAGTCCCGCCTCTTCCTGTGACTCTCCAATTTTTCGACTCGGTCTGTCCCAGGACGGTCGTGTCTACGTTGCTCTCCTAGCTCTATTCTTCTTTTGAGATCGTTACCGGCTTTCTGCTGCGCTTTGCATTGGGGAGGAAAAGGAGGCTTTTTGCAATCAGCTGAGAAGCGCTTGGAGGATCGGACTGCCAGCTAGCAAGTCCGGGGGCTGCGCGCACGTGCATGCACCGCCGCGCTAGCCAGGAGCACAAACGCCTTTTTTTCTTGCTGCCATCTCCGCTTGTTCCTGGCTTGTTTTTTCAATCATTTCTGGAAGCCCCTTGGTGCGAAGACTTTTTTCTGCGCCTAAAATTGCCGCGTTTTTAAGGCGGACGGCTAGCAGCTCTAATCTACACCCCGCAACGCCATCCTGAATTGGGTCAGCCTCTCCTGGATTGCATGAATTTCTCTGAACCACCAATAAGGTTTGATCGTGTGTGGCTGGAGAGTGTGTGTGTGTGTGTGTGTGCATTTTTGGATTTATTTTTCTGCAGGGTAATTTTGTGACTCCAAAATGGCGGACGCCAGGAGCAGTAGATAGAAATCAAAAGGGAAGAGAACTCATTTGGGTCAAGGTTCCTCAGGCAACCAGCCCCCCTCAAAATCTGCTAAATCCTCCAAACAGACTTCTCTTCCTAAGTCCTCCAAGACTTCTGCTCCCTCTAAGGAGGATTCTAGGAGGCACAAGGCCATGGAAAAGGTCTTTCAAAAAAGCTGCTGCTGATGCCTCTAAGGCTGTTTCCCAGGCAGCATCGGGCTCCCAGGCCTCTCCTCCGCCTGCTCTCAATGTGGCCTTACCCTCTCCTCAGCCACCACACGAATTTTCTCCAGATCAGTCCACCTTAGGAGAGGAGGTTTCTGCTGATGTGGCTTCTGTGTTTCAAGGGCCCACTCCAATTGTTTCTCAAGAGCCTTCTCCCCAGGGAGGCTCCTGCTATTGCTTCTACCTCAGCCAGTGAGCAGGTTGCAGATCCTCCTCTAGTTGTAACCCCTGCCTTGGCAGATCTTATCTCTAAATCTATCAGACAAGGTATTGCTGAAGGCCTCCAGCAGAAGGCTTCATCTGTGGTTTCCAGTTATGTGAGTCATCAAAGTCACTCTGTGAGGCCTAACCCAGAGACTGTTGAGAGCTGTGTCAGAGCTTCCTCTCCTGATAACGTAAGTCATGATTCATGTTCTGAGGGCGAGATTATCCTGGATCAGGACTTGTCTGAAGATGAGGGGTTGGAGCCAGACCAGCCCTCCTTTGTGGGCCTATTTAGGCCTCAATTGTTCAAATCTCTTTTGTATAAAGCTCAGAATACCACAGGCTTGGGGTGTTCCTCTTCATCTTCTCAAAAGGAGCCTTCTGCTGCTTCTTCTACTCCTCATGATCCAGCTTCTTCCTTATTTCAAGAACCTTCTATCCAGGCAGAGGTGGTTCCAACACCTAAGCTGTTTTCTGATGTTGTCCAGAGACAATGGTCTTCTCCTAGCACTGGGCCTGTTCCTAACGGCCTGGATAAGCATTTTTATAATATGGCTTCTGAATTAGTTAACATTCTTCAAGTTGCTTCCGTAGATGCTCCAGTAGTAGCTCTTTCTTCTTTGTCCCCTACTATGGATCCTTCTGAGGAATCTATTCGTCCAGAAGAAAAGAAGGCTGAACATACCCTGATTAAAGGTCACCAAGCTTCAGCATGGGTTATCCAGGCCTCTTCAGCCACTTCCTTTTTCAACAGAGCCTCTATCCTCTGGCTTTGCCAATTACAGGAACGCCTCCCTTCTTCTGATGTCAGGTCCTACCAAGACATCAACAAGATTCTGGCAGCCGTTGAGCTCTCTGCGGATGCAACGTTAAATGCTGCCAGGTTCTCCGCCAAGGCCATCGGCACTTCGGTAACATCTCGTCACCTCTTATGGCTCAGGCAGTGGCAAGCAGATGCACGCAATAAATGGCGCCTAGCTTCATCACCCTTCTCAGGGGACAAGTTGTTCGGAGCATCCTTGGAACCTCTTCTCATCGAAACCAGGGATCACTGCAAAATCTTACCATCTCTTTTACGTCGTTCTGATTTTCGCCAACAGGGTTCCTTCCGGTCCCACTCCTTTCGTTCAGAAGGTTCCTCTTACCAAGACCTCAACGTTCCTTTCAGCCCAGAAGTGGACAACAGCAGGACTCCCAGGTCAGACAGGGGTCCAGATTTGCTTCCCGTAGACCCTTCAGGGAGGGGTAGAGGTCGTCCTTTCCATAGTTCCTGTTAGTTCCGTAGGTCCCGTTCCGGGGTCAGTCATTGGGGGTCGTTTAGCGGCCTTCTCTGACCAATGGGACTGTTCAGTTTCTGACCCCTGGATTAGACACACCATTAGGTTTGGTTTAGCTCTTGAGTTCATTTCCTCTCCTCCCTCCCTTTTCCACACTTGCCCGGTTTCCCATGATAGGAACAAGCGAGTTCTGCTTCAGGAGGCTATCCTTCATCTCCTGGACATCAGGGCCATTCAAAGGGTTCCCCAGGCTGAGCAGGGCCGGGGGATTTATTCCCATTTGTTTCTAGTCCCTAAGTCTTCTGGAGGTTGGAGGGTCATTTTGGACCTTAAGTCATTGAACCGGCATATAGTTTCTCACCGGTTCAAGATGCAGTCCCTCCATATCATCTTACTTTCCATCCGCCAAGGGGATTATTTGTCATCTATAGATTTGACTGAAGCCTACCTCCATGTTCCCATCCTCCCTGAACATCGTAAGTTCCTACGTTTTTGTTATCAAGGTAGTCATTACCAATATAGGGCCTTACCCTTTGGCCTTTCTTCAGCCCCTAGGGTTTTCACGAAGATCATGGCCGCCCTCACGGGCCACATTAGATCATTCCCTATTAGAATTTTGTTCTACCTGGACGATATTCTCGTCCTTTCCAATTCCAAGGCCCTGGGTTCCTTAGATGTCAAGCGCACCCTTCAGGTTTTGCAGTCTCATGGCTTTTTGGTTAACCAGTCCAAGAGTCATTTGACCCCTTCCACTTGCATTCAACACTTGGGGGCTATTATTGACACCGTTAGCCTTAAGGTTTCCCTTTCTCAAGAACATCAGAACAGTATTTCCGATTTAGCGGGCCGTTTTAGAGTCGCCCGTTCAGTCTCCCTCCAGAATCTCTCCCGGTTGCTGGGGAAAATGGTCTCTGCCTTTGGAATCACCCCCTGGTCTCGTCTTCACAGCCGGAAACTTCAGTGGTTTCTGCTTCCTTTCCAACGTGCTCGCAGGAGCATATCGACGGCACGAGTTCTGTTACCTCCGGCGGTGCTCCGATCCCTGACCTGGTGGACCTCCCTGGCAGTGTCGAAGGGCTGCTCCTTCCAGGAACCTCAACAGGTATCTGTCACGACAGACGCCAGTCTCGTTGGGTGGGAGCCCACCTGGGCCCCCACATGATTCAAGGTCAGTGGTCCCATCGAGAACCAGGTCTTCACATCAAGATCTTGGAACTCAGGGCCATCTTTCTAGCCCTTTGGAAGTTCGCTTGTGATCTTCAGGGTCAGGACGTCCTCGTCCTGACGGACAATGTCTCGGCCAAGGCCCACATAAACAGACAGGGGAGGACCTGTTCCAGGGCCCTCACGTGAGAGGCCTTACGTCTGGGTCTCTGGGCCGAGGCTCACTTAGCGTCGATCCACGCCATTCACATCTCGGGGAAGGCCAACATCCAGGCAGACGTCCTCAGTCGATCCCTGGTTGATCAATCGGAGTGGAGCCTTCATCCTTCCCTATTTCGTGCTGTTGCGGCTCGCTTTGGCACTCCAGCAGTGGATCTATTTGCATCCGGAACCAATCACCAACTTCCGAGGTTCTTAACAAGGTTCCCTACTCTGGGAGCGGAGGCAGTGGACACTTTATTCAGCCCGTGGCCTCATGGGCTTCTTCTTTATGCTTTCCCACCCATTCCTCTCATCTCCAAAGTCATCAGAAAGATGCTGTTGGAACAGGCCGAATTGATTCTTGTGGCCTCGTGCTGGCCCCGTCACCCGTGGTTTGCGGATCTGGTGGCTCTCTCCATGGAGCAGCACTGGAGGATTCCGGACGACAAGATCTCCCTGAGGCAAGGCTCTCTCGAACATCCCGATGCACAGTGGCTCCGGCTAGCCGCCTGGAGATTGAGCAGTTCCTCCTAACCAAGGCTCAGGTTCCCTTGGAAGTCATCTCAACTATCCAGGCTGCTCGCAAGGCGTCGACCAACCGCATTTATAATGCCACTTTGACTTCCTTCTCCGCCTGGTGCAGGCACAGGAAAACTCCTCCCACTTCGGCCTCTATCATCGACATCTTGGGATTCCTGCAGGACGGCCTCAAATTGGGCCTTTCCCCCAATACCCTCAGGTGTCAGGTCTGTGCCATCTCCTCTATTCTTACTTGCGGTTCCTTGGAATCCGTTTCTTCTCATCCCCTCATCTGTACCTTCCTGAGGGGCGCCTCCAACATCCGACCGCCTCCTATCCATCATTTTCCGACTTGAGATCTCACACAGGTGTTGTTGGCCCTCACCAGACCACCATTCGAACCTCTTCGAGAGGTCTCCCTGAAATTTCTTTCTTTTAAGGTGGCCTTCCTCATCGCTATTACGTCAGCTTGCAGGATTTCCGAACTGGCCGCCCTTCCCGTTCGTCAAGACCTTTGCATCATACACAGTGACAGAGTGGTCCTCCGTTTGGACCCCACCTTCATCCCGAAAGTTAACTCCGCTTTCCACTGCTCTCAGGAGCTCATCCTCCCCAACTTTTCCCTTCGCCTCATCATCGGCTTGAGAAAGTTTGGCACAAATTGGACATCTGCTGGGCCATCAAGACCTACATTGCTAGAACTGCTTCCTTTCGGCGATCCAAGCTCTTTTTGTATCTTTCCAGCCTCAGTCAATGGGGTCCAAGGTTTCTTCCACCATTCTGAGTCGTTGGCTCAGAGCTACCATTTCTCTAGCTTACAAGTCTCAATCTCTTCCAATTCCTTGTGGCATTATGACTCACTCTACCAGAAGTGTGGCCACCACAGCGGCCTGGTCTACTCAAGCCTCGATCGAGGAAGTTTGTCGTGCTGCCACTTGGACCTCACCATCCCTGTTTATCCGACATTACCGGCTGGATGTCTATGCCTCAGCTGAGGCTTCCTTTGGCAGATGAGTTCTTCAGCAGGTCTGCGCCCAGGACGATGATCTGGGATGGCCTTCTCCCTCCCAATAGGTACCTGGGCTCTGGTATATCCCATCTGTGACTGTCGTTCCCGGCGTTTGGAGAATGGGCGTTGGTCTTACCTGATACGCCCCTTCTCTTACAGGCGGGAACGACAGTCACCCCCACCCTTCGGGCCGTCCCCGCTTGTGCTGGTCTTCTGTTGGTGAAGGGGGAGTGCTGGGGTCTTTTCACTTCTCTTTTGTATATTGTAGACATGTCAGTCTGCCTACCGTCCTCGTCTCAAAACTGGAGAGTCACAGGAAGAGGCGGGACTTGTTTGATTGGCAGACTCAGTCCTATGGATACAGGCTAAGCCGCCTCCATCTGTGACTGTCGTTCCCACCTGTAAGAGAAGGGGCGTATCAGGTAAGACCAACACCCATTTTCTGATCTCTCCTGCCACCATTATTAAGTGAATCACTGCAGTTGTTACATTAATAACATGGTTGCAAAGTGAATCTAACTTCTCCAATGACATCGCTTGTAAGAAGGTTGCAAAAGGGGATCACATGACCCCAGGGCACTACAACAGTCAAAAATATGAATCGGATGCCAAGCATCTGAATTTTGATCACACGACCATGAGGATGCCACAAAGGTCATATGAACAAAAGTCATGACACATTTTTCAGTGCTGCTGTAGCTTTGAATGGTCACTAAACAAACTGTTGTAAGTCAAGGACTACATGTATTAACCCCCTCCTTTCCTTTTATTCTCCAGAAACTAGGGAGAGTTCCTTCTCAGATGTTTTCCATGTCCTTTTTCCTTTCATGGACTGAGATACCATTTTTATGATGGTGGTCTAAGCTGCAACTCTTCTTGCTGTCTCCCAAGGTTATTCTCACATACTGATACAATATCAGGAGGAGCAATGAAGGAAATGAAGAAGAGCTTCTTCACTACAAAAAGGACTTAAAAGTCTACAAATGTTCCCCAACCTTCCCTGCTGCCCATCTAAAATGGTTCAGTTCAGGATTATGACCTCCTCATTCATTGAAATGAAAGGACGTAGGTCACAAAATCTGAGGCTTGCTTTGCTTTCTAATTTCTGGGGCGGTTGTTCATTTTTCTGAGAAGGGTTGGTTGACAAATTCTGTAGTTGAAAGTCTACATAAGGCGGGAACATGCACATTTCTTGGGGACCCATGGAAGGGCTCTCCACTCATCCAAAGATGATTTGCATCAAGATAAAAGTTTTGTTGCAGTGTTTCCTTCAGCTTGTCCTTTCCTCAAGAAGTCATCACTGGACCAAGCAATCCTGGACAATTTTTATCCAGTTCTTCATCCTTCATTTTTTAAGTTGTAGGAAATATGATCAGGCAACAGCATCAGAAGTTCCTGGAGAA
This sequence comes from Ptyas mucosa, assembly GCA_012654045.1. Lineage (NCBI taxonomy): Eukaryota > Metazoa > Chordata > Lepidosauria > Squamata > Colubridae > Ptyas > Ptyas mucosa. The sequence continues at coordinate 9,591,828 of WNWU01000035.1, forward strand.
AATTGATTATTTGGATCAGTTTTAGCTGGAACATAGTCCAAAGATTGCATTGGTTGCACTTGGGGATGAGCTGTGGGTGAGACATTCGGGTCTCTCATCAAGGAACATTGGATATCTTAGTTGATTGAGATACTGCAATTACAGTATTTATGGACTGGCTATGGGGATTTAAAGTGGTGGGCACCAGATTATGATGGTTCTCTTCCTTTTTCTGGTGGCTTCTACATAGCATTAACAGAGTAGAGATCAAGTCCATGGCTCATCATCTGTGAGTGCCTAGGGGCTTGACGCCCTTGCTCCTTTTGTTTTAACAACTATACCAAGGGTCTCCAAACTTGGTCATTTTAAGACTTGTGGACTTCACCTCCCAGAAGCTGAAGTCCACAAGTCTTAAAGTGGCCAAGTTTGGAGACCCCTGATCTTCACAGAACCACTGATTGAACCCATCCATTGGTTTGATGTCCACACTCATCAGTTTGCTGATGATACCAAACTGTACCTCTTGACCCCAGCTCTCCCAACAAATGCTGCTCAATGTTCTTTTCCAACGTCTTGAGTCTGGGTAGGTCTGGATGCAAAGGGACGGACTCGGACTCAATTCTAACAAGACTTGAATAGTTCTAGATATTTGCCCATCCCCTCCTAGTTCAGAGGACTTTCTAACTCTAGTTTTGGATTTATTTATTTATTTAAATTGATTTATATGGCTGCCCAGCTGACAGATGCAGTTCTGGGTAATTGACAAAAAACAAACAAAACTAAACTAAAAATATATTATATAAATATGGGGTGACACTTTCTTATTCAAGACTGCCTCTTTGTGGTAGACCTTGAATACCAAAGTTATGAATATTAAAATGACTTTTATTACAAGTTTACAGTAAAATATTCTTTCAACTCTCACTATGCCTCCCCCTCCCTGCCTTTCTACTGAAGAAAACTAGGGAGGATTCAGTCTGAGGCGCTTTTTCAAGTTACATTCCTGCTTTGGATTCAAATTTCTCTTATCTGACCATTCCTTAGCTGTGGCTGTTTCTCCTTTTCCTCAAGATTATTTTTACAGCTTATTATGACTAGTGTGTAATCTTCGAGACAGTGGATTGTTTTGAACTCAAAGCTGTCTGAAGAGCAGGTGGCAACTGTGGCCAAGAAGCCCTTTGCAAAGACCCATTCAATGTCCCAAAGATGTTTTTTCAAGAGGCAACTGGACTTTCCGGTTTTTCTTTGAAGATGTTTCGCTTCTCATCTGAAGAAGCTCCTTGGATGGGAAGTGAAAGTCCAGTTGCCTCTTGAAAAGCACCTTTGGGACAACCACGACTTGGATGACTGAGAATCTCCATAGACCCATTTAATGAGCCAGTTGCATCCATTCCTGGATATGGAAGCATTTCAGACAGCCACTCCTGCCCATGGCACCTCACAAATGGAGTACAGCTGCTCTTGAAGACCCCTTGGAGGCTACAACTGGTTCAGAAGGTGGTGGTGCAGGCAATATGGGAAGTGCCATAATCAGGGCATGTGACACCACTGTTCAATGAGCTGCACTGCTTATCGGTTAGCTTTCAAGTACAGGTCGTCCTTAACTTATGACCACAATTGAGCCCAACATTTCTGTTGTTAGTTGAGACATCTGTTAAGTGAATTTTATGACCATTCTTAGCTCAGTTGTTAAGTGAATCACTGCAGTTGGTAAGATAGTAACCTGGTTGTTAAGTGAACCTGGCTTCCCCATTGACTTTGCTTGTCAGAAGGTCACAAAAGATGATCACATGATCTTGGGACACTATGACCATCATAAATATGAACCAGTTGCCAAGAGTCCAGATTTTGATCACATGATCTTGGGGATGCTACAAAGGTCATAACTGAGAAAAATGGTCACTTTTCAGTGCCATTGTAACTTTGAACGGTCACTAAATGAACTGTTGTAGGTCGAGGACTATCTGTATTAATTCAAGATGCTGGTTAGTATCTAAAAAGCCTTTTGTGGCATTGGACGTGGTCAATTGAGGAACCTCTGATAATTTCTTCTCATCTGGTAAGATTGAGTAGAGTAGATGTATTTCAGGTGCCTCTAATTAAACAATGCCCTCTGCCAAGGTCTAGGAAGCATGCCTTTCCTATCCCAGTTCCAGTTCTCTGGAATAAGATCCCCCACAGATCCATGGGACTTCCCCCTTGATGATGTTCAGAAACCCTTTGAACCCCTTCCTCTTCTCCCAGGCTTTGGGGTAGGATAACGGTTGAGCTTCATGGGACAGCCATGACGTGGCTCAGGGGTCTCCAAATTTGTTAACTTTAAGACTGGTGGACTTCAACTCCCAGAATTCCTGAGCCACCATACGAATTCTGGCAGTTGAAGTCTACCAGTCTTAAAGTTGACAAATTTGGAGACGCCTGAGCTGGATGATTGAGAGTCTTCACAGACAACCCCATGGAATGTTTTGACTCTACCTACGGTCTCTTCTGGACATATCCAGTCTGTATCTGTTATCATTGTTTCCTTCTTTTTAAGCATAAGCTGGTCAAAGCCTATTGGAGTAGACCAGCCTCTAAATCATAAAGTAAAAGAAATCAACCTAGTTTCATATTTGAAGAAAAGATGATGGTTGCTACTTCTATATGTGCAGTGAAAAGCAGGGGGAACATATTAATAATGGATTGTAGACATCAGTGGACTTAAAATTGGTGTCTGCCTTCATTCATCCTGTCCCCCAGGTATCCTGTCCTTGAAAAGCTCACTTTGATTTTTCTCTCTTGGAGAATCTCTGGCTGGCTTACATCTTTGCTTTGCTTTGGATTAGGGAAAAGTGTCTTTCTCTTAAACGGGGATAGGCAGCCCTGTTTGCTAAAATTATTAGGTTTTCAGAGGAATTTACAAGGAGCGTCTGATGCCCTATTTGCAGAGCGGGTAGGATTGGACTTAACAATTATTCCTTGTATCTTTTTAACAACTTGGTACACTGACACATCTATATTAATGCCTGCTGTTTTTTTAAAAAGAAAATTAAATATCCTATTGCTGGACTTTAGCGATTTGCCACCAGCTTTTGGCAGAGTGATGTTCAGGAATTGCGGGTTGTGCCACAAATTGGCTAGGGTGTGTTGGCACACTGGTGAGAATGCAGTATTGCAAGTTAGTTCTGCTGACTGCCAGGAGTTCGATCGTGACAGGCTGAAGGTTGACTCAGCTTTCCATCCTTCCGAGTTCAATAAAATGACCCAGATGATTGGGGGCAATATGCTGACTCTGTAAGCCACTTAGAGAGGGCTGTAGAGCACTGTGAAGCGGTATATAAGTCTAGTGCTATTGCTATATGATCTGTTACTAAAAGCTGCTCGCCCCAACTGTAAGCTAAAAAACTGATTTATTGCTGCTTTTCTTGTCTCCTCATGATTCTTAAGACGATGTGTCAGTTACATTTAAGAGTAGAAAAAAATGATTGTGCTAAAATATTTCCGTGTTCCAATGTGTTTGTTGTGTGCTTTACAGCTTTGGTAAGAGTATTATTCAGTTTTCAGTTGTTTTAAGATCACGTGAGAGAAAATTTAAACCAATACCTTGGGATCTTCTTTTCCTGAAGTGTCAAAAGCTAGTTGTCAGCGTAAGAAGAAACAAATGCATTCCAGTTCTTTGACTGATTTTCTACAAAATCTTAACCCTAAATGCATAGAACAAGATGCACATTTAAGGTTGATGTGATCTGTGTTTAAGCAAATATGCCATATTAGGACAATGTGATAAGTTGATTCACAAAAATAATTGAGATTGTTTTGGTTCAGGATTTTCACAACACAGTCACAATCTAGCCTGTCCTAATTTTGCATAGTCAGCATCTTAGATCAGTGTTTTTCCAACTTGGCAACTTTAAGATGTGTGAACTTCAACTCCCTGAATTCTCATGGCTGAGAAATTCTGGGAATTGAAATCCACACTTCTTAAAAGTTGCCAAATTTGAAAACTGTTTCAGTGACCATCAAGCCAACTGAGAGGACTGATATTAAATTCCACCCTAGCTTTATTGTTGTCAGCGTTTACTGTATTAGAACTGTGAGGGCCTTAAAAATTGGGTTAGGGAATTCTGTGTTCTCTTCCTTATTTCTTCTTTTTTATGAGCCCAATGAAAAACTTGATTTATTCCCTTTTTTTCCCTCACAATTTCTAGTTGCTTCTTTTTTTAAAAAAAAAGGATTGTACATCTCTGGATAGTATTAAAATATGTCATGTTACAGGAAAATGACAACTGGAAAAAACCTGCCTTTTAAGGGTAGCAGAATGTTTTACTGTATCATACTTTGGGCTGTCCTTAAATGTAGTTATAAATTTGTATTCTTGATAAAATGTTTTCATTTGGAAGAAGAAAAAAGCAGACATTGATTGAATAATGAAGTGGGGCGCTTTGTCAGGTAATGACCGTGAAATCACTAATACAGATAGTCCTCGACTTACGACTGTAACTAAGCCCAGAATTACAGTCATAAGTCATTCCAGTCATAAATTGAGTCATCATGTCACCAGACCCAATTTTTTGACATTTTTTTTGTAGTAGTTGTTAAGTAAATCCATTTTCCCCAATGGGTGAAATCAGCAAAACGTGGTCACATGACTGCAAATCATGAGCTGGTTGCAAAGTGCTGAAAATGCAGTCATGGAACTATACACAAGGGGATGGATGTAGCCATTGTAAGTTCAAAAATGGTTCGTAAGTAAGGGGAGGATTGTCGTAACTTTGAATGGTCATTAAGTGAATAATCGTAAGTCAAGCACTACCTGTATATCTCTCTTTTGGTTGTAAATACACAAATCAAGGACACTGTAATCTACTTGGGCACAGAAGGACAGTTCATCATCTACATCTTGAAACTTTTTAGTCTTAACATATTTATGATTGTATATTGCAAATAGTTGGATATTCAAAGAACTATGGTTAGGTATGTATTTTGCAAAACCAGACAGAAAAAGTAATACTTCAGTATTTGAAGGGAGCAGAATTGATCCCATGCTCCATTTTGAGAACTGTTTGAGGCTCAACAGTGAAAGAGAAGTTCCTAGCTCATATTTTGCTGGATATTAGCAGATATTGCTCTACTTTGTCCTACTCTACAGAAGGAGCTGCAAATGTGGATTTTCTATTGATCTGTTCTTGTGCCTCTTTTCCTATACTCAGGCAGCTAATCATGGTCACACTGTATATACATGAGTTGAGCTGGATCAGGAAAATGATGATATAAAGCAGTATTTCTCAAGCTTGCAACTTGAAGATGTGTGGACTTCAACTTCCAGAATTCCCCAGCCAGCATGGCTGGGGAATTCTGAGAGTTGAAGTCCACTCAAGTTGCCAAAGACTGATATAGAGAGAACTTCTATAAGCAACCTTCTACCATCCTAAGAAATCTGGTGCTGATCAATGTAGTGAAATAATCTCATTGACTGTTTTAGAATTTTGAAATCATTCACGCTAAAATTGCAAAGTATATGTAATCACTGCCAATGTAAAGTTGTCTCATGCAGTTGGATTTAATGTAAATGAAACTTCTCGTTTCTCATTCTGTCTTTTGATTGTTCCCCAATTTGTTTTGGTTTGGGTTTCATGAATGTTTTTTTTAAAAATCTTCATTGGACTGTTCTTACATGGTTTTCAAGATATTTTGCAATGAATGTTCTTGCTAAGGCTAATGAATAAATTTGAGGGTTTTTTTTTTAAAAGGGGTTACTCTCTTTCATTGCTGACTTAGGCATTTTTAAAAAATTAGTTCGTAATATCGTATTTATAAGTTCTACCAAAAATTATTTCTGGGAAATGCAGGTGATTCCAGATGAGACATGCTTGAAGGCATGTCTCATCTGTAAGCATGTCTCAGGATGTTAGGGTTCATATCGTGATTTACAAACCTTCCTGCAACACTTGTTGAGATGTAGAGTCTACATGAATCTAAGCTGTGAAAGGATGGGTTAAAGTAAAGATTTTAGTAAAGACAAAGGTGAGAGCTGTATGCAATGACATTTCATTTTAATGTATGCCAATTAGTGTACATTCAAAATGACAATAAAGTTATTCTAAGTTTTAAGTTTAAAGTAAAGACCCTTCAACCCTCCTTTCGCCTTCATGGTATTTGGCCTACCTGCCGATGCTGCCAATGTTGACAAGATGGAAAATAAAACCTGGCAGAGAATGGGGAGGAAGCATCTTTATACATTTTTCATGAATTTTCTCAGTTGAGAAAGAGATCAAACCTAGGAGAAATTTCCTGACAGTGAAAAAAATTAATTAGTGGAACAGCTTGCCTCCAGAAGTTGTAGATACTCCCATCACTGCAGGTTTGCAAGAAAAGATCTGACAACCAGTTTTCTGGAATGGTATAAGGAGTCATGCCTTGGACAGGGGGTTAGATTAGAAGACCTGCAGGGTCCCTTCCAACTCTAGTTCCAACAACTAGAGTCCCTAGGGAGTTCGGCGGCATAGAAATGCGACTAATAAATTAAATAAATAAATAAATAAACTCTGTTATTCTATATTCAACCAACTCCATGGTTAAGCAGATCACAGATTACTGAGATATGTGAACCTAGGCTTAACGGTGCATACACCCATACACCAAACATTTAAAACTGGTCTTAGAAGTAGGAAAAACATGAAGGAACTTTTAGTGGTTTAGAAAAGATTCTTCAGCATGAGAATAAACCCAAAATAACCCTATTAAATAACGCTATAACCCTATATATGTGTTTGGAATAAGATGGAACAAAGAACATTTTTGGAAACCTTGCTCTGCCTGTCTCTTGACATGGCTTGTCTCAAAGGAGTGACAATCAGCCTTGATGGATGTTATGAGAATGGATACCCAAATACGGGGAGACCCCTAGACTGGGGAAAGGTGCATTACGAAGCTATCTATCATATGTCCAGGGTTTGACACTCTCCATAAGGGGTTTCATACTGTTCCTCTGTCACTTGGCGCATGTGGGCTTCACATTTGAAGGAAGACAATTTTCATGATGGCCCCTGTGTGTCTCTTGGGTCCATTTGAGATTAAATGGAGGGCAAAGGCTCCCTGCTGGGCCTAAACCTGATTTAATTCTGCCTGTAATCTTCACAGCTGGTCAACCTCTTAATCTCATTCAGCCTAAGCCATAATTGTTCATCATTCTTCCTATCTTTTATTCCTGGATGGCCCCCATCTACTCAAGTTGAATTAGGTCTAATTAAATCATGCTGGAAGATGGATCATGTGTCCCTGAGGCAGGTCCCTCAAGACACATGGGCACTGGAGCCTCTCGGCCCCATGGAGCCCCCGCTTTCTCCCTCTGGTCTTTGAGTCAAGCATATTTTGATGAACAAGAGCTTCTTCACCAGTTCACTGGGAAAGTATTTTACTGCAATTTATTTATTTATTTATTTTTATTTTATTTTATTCAGTTTATATGCCGCCCTATCTCACAATGGACTCAGGGTGGCTCACAACAATAAAACACAAGCCACAATATAAATAAGACTAAAATCTAAAAAATTTAAAATTAACCCTTAAAACCCCATCATCAGTCCAGGTCGAGGGATTTAAAAAGCCAAGTTTTTAATTCACGGCGGAAGGTGCGAAGGTCGGGCGCGAATCGGAGCTCCAAGGGGAGTTGATTCCAGAGGGTGGGGGCACCCACAGAGAAGGCTCTACCCCTGGGGGCCGCCAGCCACCACTCTCTAGCCAACGGTACCTTGAGTAGGCCCTCTCTATGGGTGTGAACCTGGCGATGGGGTATCGTTGCTGGCTGTAAGTGGTCCACCAAATATCCTGGTCCTAAGCCATGTAGGGTTTTATAGGTCATCACCAGCACTTTGAATCTCGCCCGGAGGACAACCGGTAGCCAATGCAAACCGTGCAGGAGGGGTGTAACATGGGAGTATCAGGATTCTCCCATCACAACCAGCGTGGCTGCATTTTGCACCAGCTGAAGCCTCTGAGTGGTCCTCAAGGGCAGCCCCATTATTTATTATTACTTATTTTATTTATTAGATTTGTATACCGCCCTACTCCCGAAGGACTCAGGGCGGTGAACAGTTAAATGATAAATACAGAATACTGATATTCAGAAACCGATTAAAAATACAATTGAATAGTTTGATTTAGAATGGAATTAAATTAAACATCTCAAATTCAGATGTAGGTAGATTCAGATTTAAAGAATTTAAAAGTGGTTTTAAGGGAGGTTAGGTCAGGCCGGCTTGCATGAATAGGAATGTTTTGAGGGCCCGGAGGAAAGCCCGAAGATCTGGGATTAACCGTATTTCCGAGGGCAGCTCGTTCCAGATTGTGGGTGCTCCCACAAAGAAGGCTCTCCCCCTGGGGGCCGCCAGTCGACATTGTTTGGCCGACGGCACCCTGAGAAGTCCCTCTCTATGGGAGCGTACTGGTCGATGGGAGGTTATTGGTGGCAGAAGGTGGTCTCGTAAATACCCCGGTCCTAAGCCATGGAGCACTTTAAAGATGGTAACCGAAACCTTGAAGCGCACCCGGAAGACCACAGGGAGCCAGTGCAGCTCGCGCAGGAGGGGAGCCACGTGGGAGTGCCACGCTGCTCCCATAATAACCCGTGCGGCTGCATTCTGGACTAACTGGAGCCTCCGGATGCTCTTCAAGGGGAGCCCCATGTAGAGAGCATTACAGTAGTCCATGCGGGAAGTGACGAGGGCATGAGTGACTGTATTTAACGAGTCCTGATCTAGAAAGGGTCGCAACTGGCGTATCAGGCGAACCTGATAAAAAGCTCTTCTGGCCACAGCTGTCAAGTGTTCTTCTAAAGGCAGCCGTGAATCCAGGAGGACACCTAGGTTGCGAGCCCTCTCTGTGGGGGCTAATGACTCGCCCCCAATAGTCAATGATGGTATAAATTGACTATAACGGGATGACGGAAACCACAGCCACTCGGTCTTGGATGGGTTTAGCCTGAGTCTGTTCCTCCCCATCCAGATCCGTACAGCCTCCAAGCACCGGGACATCACTTCAAGGGCATCATTGGGGTGGTTCGGGGTGGAGATGTACAGCTGGGTGTCATCAGCGTACTGGTGGTACTTCACCCCAAAACCACGGATGATCTCACCCAGTGGCTTCACATAAATGTTGAACAGGAGGGGTGAGAGAACCGACCCTTGTGGCACCCCACATACAAGGGGCCTCGGGGTTGAGCTCTGTCCCCCTGTCAACACAGTCTGCGACCGGTCAGAGAGAAAGGAGGAGAACCATCGTAATACGGTGCCCCCCACTCCCAACTCTTCCAATCGGTGCAGCATGATACCATGATCGATGGTATCAAAAGCTGCTGAGAGGTCTAATAGCACCAGGACGGAGGAGCAACCTCTGTCCCGGGCTCTCCAGAGATCATCAACCAATGCGACCAATGCCGTTTCCGTGCTGTATCCAGGCCTGAAGCCCGACTGGAACGGATCCAGATAAGCCGATTCATCCAGGTACTGAGGGAGCTGTTGTGCTACCACACTCTCAACAACCTTTGCAATAAAGCGAAGGTTGGAGACTGGACGGTAATTAGCTAATACTGCAGGGTCCAGGGAAGGCTTCTTGAGGAGAGGTCTCACCACTGCCTCTTTTAAGACAGTAGGAAAAACACCCTCACTCAGAGAGGCATTTATGATTCCCTGAAGCCAGCCTCGTGTAACCTCCCGAGAGGCCAGCACCAACCAGGAGGGACACGGGTCCAATAAACATGTGGTAGCATTCAGTCTCCTCAGTATCCTGTCCACGTTTTCAAGAGTTACAGAGTCAAACTCTTCCCAGATAATATTCTCAAGACCTGCCCCCATCCTTTCCCTTGAATCTACTATGTCAGAGTCCAGGTGTTCCCGAATCTGAGCGATTTTATCATACAGATATTGTACAAAATCCTTGGCTCTACCCTCCAAGGGGTCCTCCCGCGCTTCCTGAAGGAGCAGGGAGCGGGTCACCCTAAACAGTGTGGCCGGGCGGTTATCTGATGATGCAATAAGAGCAGAAAAGTAATTATACTTTGCCGCTTTTATCGCCACTAGATAAGTCCTAATATGGGATCTTATCAGTGTTCGGTCAGATTCAGTTCGGCTGGCCCTCCAATCACTCTCCAGGCCCATGTAGAGAGGCCCCATGTAGAGAGCATTGCAGTCAATCCGCGAGGTGACCAGTGCATAACTAACTGCCTAGGGCATCTCGGTCCAAGTAGGGATGCAACTGGCGCACCAGACGTATCTGGGCAAATGCCCCCCTGGTCACGGTCGTTATCTGGTCTTCTAAACTCAACCGTGAATCCAGAAGGACACCCAAGTTGCGCACCCTGTTTACAGGGGGCAAAACTTCACCCCCTAGAGTCAACGATGACACCTCTCCCCTGAACCAAGATGCCGGTACCCATGGCCACTCGGTCTTGGCCAGGTTGAGTTGCAATCTGTTTCTACCCATCCAGACCCGTATCGCTTCCAGGTATTGGACCATCACGTCGAGGGCATCACTGGGTTGGTTCGGGGTGGAGATAAAGAGCTGAGTATCATCAGCGTATTGATACCTCACCCCAAAACCATGGATGATCTCCCCTAGCGGTTTCATATAGATGTTGAACAGGAGGGGCGAGAGGACCAACCCCTGAGGCACCCCACAAGTGAGGGGCCTCAAGGTCGATTTCTGCCCCCCTGCCAACACCACTTGCGTTTGACCCGAGAGGTAGGAGGAGAACCACCGTGCCTCCCACTCCCAACCCCTCGAGGCGACGCAGCAAGATACTGTGGTCGACGGTATCAAATGCCGCCGAAAGATCCAATAGGACCAGAACAGAGGAGTAACCTCTGTCCCGAGCCCTCCAGAGATCATCCACCAGCACGACCAATGCCATCTCCGTGCTGTACCTGGGCCTGAAACCTGATTGGTACGGGTTGAGGTAATCCGCTTCATCCAGGAGCAGCGGGAGCTGACATGCCACCACATTCTCGACAACCTTCACTAAAAAGCGAAGGTTGGAGACTGGACGAAAATGACTTAATACAGCTGGATCCAAGGCCGGCTTCCTGAGGAGGGGCCTCACCACCGCCTTTTTCAAGGCGGTCGGGAAGTTTCCCTCACTCAAGGAAGCCGCTATCACCGCCTGGATCCAGCCTCATGTCACCTCCCGGGCTGCATAAACCAGCCAGGAGGGACACGGGTCCAACACACAAGTGGCTGCACTCAGCTTCCCCATGATCCTGTCCACTTCCTCTGGGGTAACAAAATCGAACTCTTCCCAAAGCACAGGACCCGCTGTCTCACCCCCGTCTGACTCTGTCCAGTCAGAGTCCAAGCCGTCCTGGATCCGAGTGATTTTGTCTAACAGGTGCTGACCAAACTCCTCGGCTCGTCCCTGTAAAGGATCTTCCCTCACCCTATAATTTAAGAGGGAGCAGGACACCTGAACAGGGCAGCCGGGCGATTCTCTGCGGACGCGATGACATCGGCGAAGTAGCGGCGCTTTGCCGCCGCCAACTCCCCCAGGTAGGCCCGTGTGGCTGACCTTAACTGAAATCGGTCGGATTCGGAACGGCTGGCTCTCCAATAGCTCTCTAGGCCTCATCTACGCTGCTTCATCCCCCGGAGCTCCTCGGTAAACCAGGGAGGTAACCGAGGTCTGCGACGAGTCAGAGGCCGCAAAGGAATGACCCAGTCCAGAGCCCCAGCAGCAGCCTCTTCCCAGACCTCCACCAGGGTCGTGGCCGGGGCATGGGAGATAGAGAGAGGGATCATCCCAAACTCCTGCTGGAACCTCTCGGGGTCCATCAGATGTCTGGGGCGGAACCAGATGGTCGGTTTTGTCCTCATGATTTCTGGGTCCTACAGTTTTTTCTTCCCCCTATTTTTTTCTCTCTAAGAAAAGAAACTAAGAAACCAGTTATTCAAGAGATATTGTAGATATTTTGGAAATCCTCAAGATCATAGACACCGTGGTTCTTTCCATCTAGATGACATGGGAAGCAAGTTAAGTTTGGAAATAATAGGATCATTTTTGTGGGGTTTTTTGGTGTGAGGTTGCATGAGGAAACAAACATGTTTTAAACACTTTAAAAACGGAATATCCTCCTTCCCCACACCCATCATTTTCCCACTACACAATCAGTGAAAAATCCAGACTGCTTTGAGTCAGCTGGCTTTATAACTATGGTAATACAACTTTTTGATTGTTTCATGAAAGGATGAGATTGCTCAGCTGAAAATCTTATAACAATGACCTTTTTGCTTTTCCCTGCTGGGAAGGTGGTACGCACAATGATGGAAAATTGAAATGGCTACATAGAGGCTGCTGATGCCCAATTAACTTGTGATGGATGTTCTTTGTGGGAGTAATTTGGTTTTGCTTAAGCTGGCAGTAGGCAAGCTGACATCAGCTTTACTCCCTTTTTTTAAAATTGCAAAACAAAAAAAATGGTGAGAAGGTTCATACTTTCTTTGTTATCAGAACAATGATTTTATTTATTAAGAGGATTTCTTCCCTATCCCTTGGCTGTGGTCAAGGATTACATTAAAAGAAAAGCAAATGACCCCCTTAAAAAAAGTCTGCCCCCAAGTCTGTCAGTGAAAACCAGAGATGTGATTGAGAACCAAAGAACCTTTTTTAAAAAATGGATTGTTAAATTTGTCTTTCTAAACAAGCACCTTTTAAATACATTGGAATTTATTTTTTCCCCAGGATTCTGAGCATAAATGTTAGCTTTATGTATCAGAAGTCCTCTATTTTGCTTCAAATTAAGCAACCTATCACTAGTACACTTGAGGTACTAATTCTGCTCTATAAAGTCTTATTAAAGCCATACCTAGAATATTGCAGTGGTCACCACAGTATTAAAAAGATATTGAGACTCTGGAAAGAGTACAGAGAAGAGCAGCAAAGATGATTAGGGGACTGGAGGCTAAAACATGAATGGTTGCAGGAACTGGGCCAGTGGTGGGTTCGGCCCGGTTCCCCCGAGCTGATAGCGGTGACAATATGACGTCACCGAACCGGTTCTGGCCCCACCCCACCCCCACGTTATTCTTACCTTGTATTTGGCCCCACCCGCAATCTATTGCTGCCTCCTGAGTCCCAGCTGACGGCTAGAGGGAAAAAACCTGTTTAAACTCTTGGGGGGGGGGCTTCAAAGGGCCACCCTACAGCTGATCAGTGTTAAAAGAAAACAAATGAGTAGACTGGTGTCTGCAAAAATAAATGGGTAAATCAGTGCCTGCAAAAATAAATGGGTAGATCGGTACAGCTCTGCAAGCAGTTAAAAGCCTGGTAGACCAGTACCTCTGCTAAATCCTAAATAATTGTCACATGACCATCAAGCTATGCCCACAAAATAAGCCACGCCCACAGAACCGGTAGTAAAAAAATTTAGAACCCACCTCTGAACTGGTCATGACTTGTTTAGTGAAGAGAAGGACTAGGGGTGACATGATAGCAGTGTTCCAATATTTGAGGGGCTGTCACAGGGAACAGAACTTTGGACAATCTATTTTCCAAAGCACCAGAAGGCCAGACAAGGAACAATGGATGAAAATTGATCAAGGAGATAAACAACCTGGAATTAAGAACTTCCCAAAAATGAGGACAATTAATCAGTAGAATGGCTTGCTTTCATAAATTGTAGCTGCTCCATCACCAGAGGTTTTTATGAAGAGACTGGACAGCCATTTGTCTCAAATTGTATAGAGTTTCCTGCTTGAGCAGGGGCTTGGACTAGATGACCTACAAGGTCACTTCCAACTCTGTTATTCTAAGTCTCTTCAATCACTTAGGCAAAGTGTGAATGTGTAAATGTGTGTCAAAGTGCACATATATAAACAAACACATCCTAAAATGTATATTTTACACATCCTAAAATGTTTTTGCTCTCATCTCAAGCTCTCCAGCATTGCGAAAGCCCTAGTAGTCAGCAAGGAAAGGTGTACAGATAGTCCTAGACTTACAACAGTTTGTTTAGTGACTGTTTGAAGTTACAACAGCACTGAAATAAGTGACGACAATTTTTCACACTTATAACTATTGCAGCATTCCCATGATCACATGATCCAAATTTGGATGCTTGGGGACTGATTCTTATTTATGACCGTCACAGTGTCCCAGGATCATGTGATCCCCTTTTGCAACTTTCTGTTGTGACCCAGGCCCAAGTAAGTAGTAGGAAAATCAGTGAAAAAACAAACAAACTTTATTTGAACAGCTGAGAATTATTTCATTCCCAGCATCGTTCAACTAAATTAAAGCAAATTTCTCCCAACACAAATTCCTCAGTCCTATCGCAAATCTTAGTCCAATTAGGCAAACTGCCAAAGGCCTTTCTTGGCAAACGTTCAGAAGTCACAGATACAAAAATAAATACAAGACGTAGATGAAGAAGAAGAAACTACCAAAGTTGTTTTCCGGCAAAGCCCAAATGCTATTGCTGATCTGTTTTAAGCCTTATGGGAAGGGCCAATCATCTCTTGGTCCTACTCCTGAGTTGTCCTTTTTGCCTGAGCTCCTCTTGCCTTCTGGCAGCTCTTCTCATGTGTGCATTAGGAACAGGCTCCTGTTCCTCTGCCTCACTCCTATCAGCCTCTGGAGGCTCTGGAATCCACACCTCACTCCCCGATGGCCCTGGCCCCATCTCTGCCTCTGACGCAGAGCCCTCATCCGGGCCTTCCCCAGCCTCCAGGACTGGCCCATGTTCTTCCTCAGCCTCATTGCTGTCCGACTCCGCTGCCAGTTCCGCAGGCTGCTGGCAGACCACAACATTTTCTGACAAGGAAAGTCAAGGGAGAAGCTATTCACTTAACAACTGTGTAACTAACATAACAACTGCAGTGATTCACTTAACAACTCTGGCAAGAAAGATTGTAAAATGGAGAAAATTCATTTCACAAATGTCTCTCTTAGTAACAGAAATGTTGGGCTCAATTCTGGTTATAAGTCAAAGACCACCTGCATTTGATTTTGCCAGTAAGGAATCCTGTACAATTGATGATTTGGTTAGGAAATCAAAGCATCTATAATCTATATTGGGACAACAGGATCATTCAGCTTACAGTATGACTTTACTGAATTAACCCATTTCTGAATTTGTACAGGGCACTGAGTCATAAACAAATCCAGTGAATAGGATAAAATCTGAGGATAAAATAAAACATGATCTGTGAGTTGTGAGGTATAAACTGACTTGCTTGGGGCATTCTGACCTGAATAATTATTTCTCTATTTCTCTCTTCCCCCACCTCTTTTAATCAAACCCAGATTCATGGCAGTGTACAATAAAGCACACTGGATGAAGAAAATTGTCCCGCACTTTTCTGAGTATAGAATATCAAATTTCCAGATAAAACAGATTTTAACCTGGTTGGTATTTCTTGACAAACCCTTTTCAAAAGCCGCTTGATGCTGAAAATTGGGGGGGGGGTGTACCTGGGTCCGACCCAGGTTTTTGTCTGTTTGCCAAGTGTGTGAAAAGTATCTCTTAGATGAAAGTACCATTAAGACATCTGTAAGCAGACACCTCTGTCTGCTTACAAGCCCAAGATTTATATGGGGCAGAAATATAAGAAAAGGGGCTTTTCTGTAGGGCAGAAAGCTTATCCGTGTATTAAGGGAGAGGGGGCTCGAAGGCCCAAAAAATGGAAAATGGCATTAGAGAAACTACTGGTGTATGTCTAAAGCAATGTGTCTCAACCTCAACAACTGTCAGATGTATGGATTTCAACTCCCAGAATTCCCCTGCCAGCATTGGCTGATGGGGAATTCTGGGAGTTGAAATCCACACAACTCACAATTGCTGAGATTGAGACACAGTGATGTGAGAGCTCAGTGAAGAGAAAGGGGGTTATTAGAGGGTGAGAAGAGGGTACTCAGGCATGTGCCCAGTGTTCTTCTACCTAAGTAATGATTTATTGATGCAAAATGAATACGGATAATCCTTGATTTATGGCCACAACTGAGCCCAGAATTTCTGTTGCTAAGCATAACAGAGCCTTGGTAGTACAGTGGTCTAAAGCACCCTGTTATTAACACCAGCTGCTTGCAATTACTGCAAATTCAAATCCCACCAGGCTCAAGGTTGACTCAGCCTTCCATCCTTTCTAAGGTAGGTAAATTGAGGACCCAGTTTGTGGGGGCAATAAGCTGACTTTGTATAAATATACAAAAGTATGAAGGCTATTGCTTAGCGCATTGTAAGCCGCCCTGAGTCTCCGGAGAAGGGCGGCATATAAATCAAATTAAAAAAAAAACAGTTGTTAAGTGACTTTGGCCCCATGTTATGGCCATTCTTGCCACAATTGTTAAGTGCATCACTGCAGCATTAAGTTACTAACACAGTTACTTACCCATTGAATTTGCTTGTCAGAAAGTCCCAAAAGATGATCACATGACCCCAGGACACTGTGACCATCATAAACATGAGCCAGTTGCCAAGCATCTGAATTGTGATCACATGACCAAGGGGATGCTGCAATGGTTATAAGTATGAAAAATGGCCATAAGTCACTTTTTCTAGTGGTGTTATAGTGGTGTTATAGCTTAATAGTAGCATTAATAGCATTAAACAAATGATTGTAAGTCGAGGACTACCTGTAAATCATTTGGGCTTATATAAGGTCCTCAATTTACAACTAATCCAGCTGCTTTCTGATGTGTATCTAACACCTTCTCCAGATGGGCTCTTGAGCTGAGACAGACTGTTTGCTCCAAGTTCCCCAGGCAGCTTTCATGACTGGGGAAGGGGCAAGAACTGGAACCCTAGTGCCTGGTCTAAAATTTACTTGGCTGTATCTAATCTTTCTCTTTTACAAGGAGTTAATTACTAGTACACATTCCTGTAACTAATCATGATAAATACTTCCCTGGTTTCAAGACTTAACAGGATAACAGAGTTGGAAGGGACCTTTGAGGTCTTCTAGTCTAACCCCTGCTCAAGCAGGAGACCTATACCATTTCAGACGAGTGGCTGTCCAGTCTCTTCCTTAAAAGCCTGCAATGTTGGAGCACTCACAATTTCTAGAGGCAAGTTGTTCCACTGATGGGAAATTTCTCCTTAGAATATAACACTAGAAACAGGTGGCTGTCTAGTCTCTTCTTAAAAGCCTCCAGCGATGGAGCACTCACAACTTTTGGAGGCAAGTTGTTCCACTAATAGATTGTTCTTACTGTTAGGATATTTCTCCTTAGTTCTAGGCTGCTTTTCTCCTTGATTAGTTTCTATCCATTGCTTCTTGTCCTGCCTTCTGGTACTTTAGAGAATAGATTTGATCCTCTCTTCTTTGTGGCAGCCCCTCAAATATTGGAAGACTGTTATCATATCGCCCCTAGTCCTTCTTTTGACTAGACCAGTGATGGCTAACCTTTTTGCCGTCGCGTGCCAAAAGCGGGGGGAATGCGGGGAGATCACCCAGGTGCGTGCCCACACCCATATTTCAATGCGCCCCTCCCCGCCCCTCCCCCCCGCTTATAGCAGGTGATGGCACAGTGGGCCCCGTAGGCCTGTGTTTCACCTCCCCAGGCTTTCTAGAAGCCTGGGGAGGGCGAAAACAGCCTCCACCCCCCCTCGGAGGCCCTCCAGAGGCCGGAAACAGCCCTTTCCCAACTTCCAGTGGGACCGGAATGTTATGGAATGAAGAGATTGAGAGTCATCCCAAAGGGCAAACAGAATCAGATTTTATTATTGCAATAAGGTTCAGAGTCCGATTCATACCTGGAAGTCTGAACAAAATTATGGGTCGGGGACCCTGGTCTTTATACAGTTTCAAACAAAGGAAAGTGCTAACACAGCGGTTCTAATTACTAAAAACATTTGTTACATGAAATGATATCTTCCTGATTAGAGGTTCTTACATGTCTTGCCAAACAAATATAACTTTTCTGAAAATTATCTTTGGTGATAGAGACTCACTGTCTCATTTTGGTATCCTTGACATTTGTAACTTTCAAACAGTATGTCACCCAAGATATGGGTCTTTCTGACAGCGAGGGGTCCCCCCTACAGAATGTTGCTTATACAGAGGAGTTTGGCTGGCTTTTGTATTTTTACACTGGATACATTTGGAAATGAATACTAGAAAGATGTCCAGTGGTCATTTAGTAGGTCCCGCATTCATTATCATCATTATTATTAGAGAGGGCCCTTCAGTGGTCATCTAGCTGGACCCGCATTTCCTACTTTAGGAAGGCCCAAAAATCAGCCGGACAGTGCATGCATGCGTGCTGCAGCTGAGCTATGGCAATGCTTGCATGTCCACTGATATGGCTCCGTGTGCCACCTGTGGCACCTGTGCCATAGGTTCGCCATCACTGGACTAGACCAAAGAGATCCAATTCTTGCAACTGTTCTTACCTCCATGTACCATTATGTTGTGGTATTGCATAGAAGTGAAGCCTTTTTTGACTTGAGGGCTGAGGGGCGACGTGTGCATAAGTGAGGATGGCCATTTGTAGAGGGAAAAAATCTCTCTCTTTTGTAGGGAAGTATCCTGTTGCTGCTCATCTTCGCAGCTTCTGCCATGGTTGCACTCACCCTTCCAGAAGAACTCCTTTTTCTGTCTGAGGGATACGGTACAAAGTTGAGGTTGCCATGGTAACAACCTCTGATAGCATTGGATATTGCTTTCCTTCTAAAAGCTGCTTTATTCTATGCTGCCTCTGTAGGATTACTGTGTATGATGGTGCATAAATGAACACACACAAACACAGAGGTATGGCGTGCAGGAGGAATTAAAATGCATCGCATGGCATTCTCAGGGTTTATTCTTAATCTTTTTATTTTTGGTGCAAGTCTGCTCTTTCACTCTTATATTGCATAGATCATGGAGGGATTCTTTTGAGCTGTAAGCTCATTTACAGAAAGCATTTTGGCGAACAGATTAGTGCACATAAAGGAAGATATTGATTCAAGAGGGGTTTGCAAGCTAAATTCAGAAAGAAGAAACTCAGCAGTCCCCTTGTTCAGGCTGAATCTAGAGGGTGTGACATGGAGTGACTGGGCAGTCCACAAACTGACCGATTTAACACACTTAAGTGCACATGAAACATTTCATACAGTTAGTCCTCAATTTATACAAATTTGTTTGTTCAATTGAAAAAAGTGACTTAGGACCATTTTTCACACAACTCCTCTTGCAGCCTCCCCATGGCCACATGATCAAAATTCAGATCCTAGGCAACTGGTTCATATTTATGACGGTTGCAGTGTTCCAGGGTCATGTGATCTTTTGTGACCTTCTGACAAGCAAAGCCAATGGGGAAGCCAGTTTCACTTAACCATGTTACTAACTTAATGCCTGCAGTGGTTCCCTTAACAACTGTGGCAGGAAAGGGGATAAAATGGAGCAAAATGCTTTTAACAACTGTCTTCTTAGCAACAAAAATTTAGGGATCAGATGTGGTCGTAAGTCAAGGACTACCTATATAGAAGTGATTGGCCATTGCCTTTTCTATGGAATTTGTGTGGGGGTTTTTACTTCCTTGTTTAGAGTACAACACTAATTCCTTGTTAGTCTGCTTTCCATGGACAACTCTGGGTAGCTTTTTTGAGATCAAGGTTAGTCAACATTGCTTCCTATGGAGAAAACATTCACAAGTACAGTATTTAGAGGGCTTTTCCCAAGAATCTAATTTCTGCTTGGTGTTAGGGTAACACCTAGTGGGAATTAATTGCACTACATTTTCATTTTCCCATCTGCTTCTCCGAGCAATTGCTTGAAAATAGGAACTGTGAGGAGGGCTGTGGAATAGCAAAAAGGTGTGATCTTAATTTGCTGTACAGGTAGTCCTCAACTTACAACCACAATTGAGCCCAAAATTTATGTTGTTAAGTGAGACATTTGTTAAGTAAAGAGCGTGCGTGTGAGCGAACTGGTAGCAAACTAAATTGAAACCCACTACTGATTCAGAACAGAAAACATATTCATCATGATTATCCCTTCATAAAATAGGTAGCAATCTATGATCTGCTTTTTGCAATTCATGAAAAATGCATTCAGAAACATGGTCTATTGTTCAGGATACAGAACGCGATTTTGTCCTCAAGTTACGACCACAATTGAGCCCAAAATTTATATTGCTAAGTGGAACATTTATTGAGTTTTGCCCCATTTTACGACCTTCCTTGCCACAGTTGTTAAGTGAATCACTGTAGTTGTTAAGTTAGTAACATGGTTATTAAGTGAATCTGGCTTCCCCATGGACTTTGCTTGTCAGAAGGTCGCAAAAGGGAATCACATGACCTGGGGACACTGCAACTATCATAGATATGAGTCAGTTGCCAATGGTCTGAATTTTGATCATATGATCATGGGGATGCTACAAAGGTTGTAACTGAAAAAGGGTGTTATGGCCTTCAGTATCTGAATCAGATGAGGCCAGCATGGGAGTCAGGGCCAGCATCAAGGCAACCTGAGAGCTCCGAGGGGGAAGAGGGAATGGAGCTGTCAGAGATAGAGACAGAGGTGGACCCCCGGCAGTCCATCAGCCTCAGTGGTGGGATTCAAAATTTTTTACTACCGGTTCTGTGGGTGTGGCGTGGCTTGGTGGGCATGGCAGGGAAAGGATACTGTAAAATCCCCATTCCCACCCCACTCCAGGGGAAGGATACTGCAAAATCCCCATTTCCTCCCAATCAGCTGGGATTCAGGAGGCAGAGAATAGATGGGGGCAGGGCCAGCCAGAGATAGTATTTACCAGTTCTCTGAACTACTCAAACGTTCCACTACCAATTCTCCAGAACTGGTCAGAACTGCTGAATACCACCTCTGATCAGCCCCCAGATGGAGAGGCAATAACCCCAAGGTGCGGATGTGGCTGATGAGGAAGAGGAGAAATAGCCGGGACAGAACAAATGGTCCTAAGTCACATTTTTCAGTGCCGTAGTAACTTTGAATGGTCACTAAGCAAACTGTTGTAAATCGAGGACTACCTGTATTCTCTTTGGCACGCAAAAGGCTTTCCCATCAGTTTTTTGTAATCTGGATCATTCCGTCCTCTTATCAATATTATAGTTGCAAGATCTCCAATGGTTACCAGATCAGCCTTTATTTACACAAAAGCTGAATGCTACTGTAGATGAAATGCATATGACTTAGAGCAGTGTTTCTCAATCTTGGCAACTTGAAGGTGTGCAGACTTCAACTCCCAGAATTCATCCCCAGCCAGCATGAAATCCACACATCTTCAAGTTGCCAAGTTTTGAGCAATCCTACTTAGAATGAAGTACAACAGTGAAGAATAAGTGCCCACTTTAGATCGATCACGATTTGACTTTCAGCATCCTTCCAGAATAGCTTTCTTTCTTTCTTTTCTTTCTTTCTTTCTTTTTATTAGATTTATATACCGCCCTTCTCCCCGAGGGGACTCAGGGTGGTGAACAGGCAAAGATAAAAAACATAGATACAAAATTTTAAAAACCAATTAAAACCGAATTAAATAATTGCCCCAACAATTCAAAACCCATTTTTTAAAAAAATTGGATTATAAAATTAAAGTTTAAAATTTTCTTACAAAAAGGGGAGAGATTATGCCAGGCCCGCCTGATGGAACAAGAAAGTTTTTCTTCAACTTGATGTTCTCCCAATATTTGAAACTGTTGATCTGTCAGGCCTGGAAGCCATTTTTACATTGGGCCTTCTGGCCTGCCAGATTTAGTACTGTGGGAAACTGGGAGGGGTGATTGTATGGAGCAAGGGAGATATATAGTCATAATAACATTCCTTTCTCAGAGAGTCAAGGACAGTTGGCCCTGCACCTGGAGGAGTGTGACTGGGAGGCATCTCTAGATGGGACGGTGCTTTGGTTGGACAATGTGATATGCTGGGCAGGGACCTGGACTTTCCTTTGGGTGGGGAAAACCTGGAAGCTTTCAGATTTGGGTTTTCCCAGATATGTCAATATGACATCTCTAATAAAATGGAACTTTGAGGAACTTCTAGCCTCGGAGTCTTCTTTTGTTGGGGGTGTTACTTGGAACCCTGACATGATCAACTGGCATGTAAACACATCTTGGTTGATATGAAGATAGCGGGAGGGAGGAGGAAGCACATTTAGAATTGCAAGATTCTGTTGCTTTGCAATAAAATTAATCCTGACTTATGTGGTGTAGGTTTCTTGGTCTGGCCTACTTTATGGGGCTCACAGTTGGAGATGAACAAAAAATGTTCCCCACAAATGATTTTAAGCATCTTCAGCACATCATGCAACCGTTCTTGAAGGAACTGAAAATTTGTCCTCATTACTGTTTGTATGGCACCGTGGTGTTTGGATGATTGTAGAAGTAATGGGGAAGAAAATGACAATTGCAGCTTTGTTGTCACGGTAGAGAAAAGACCAGCAAGCATTCCAGATGTTTTCAAGTAGTGTTCATTAGTTTGAACTGGCATCAGATGTTACTCTTCAGTTTCCTTTTCTCTGCCAAGGCTGGTGGGCTTCCTCCATCCTCCATTTTTCCTGAATATTAGATTATAGAATCTGCTCTCTGAGATGGCATCACCCGGTGCCTTCTTATTGTGCCAATAACCAGAGTTGCATAGCTTCAACTCAGTTGGATCAAATGAGCTTTGTGCTGTCCATTGTGTGAGTGGATGTCAGAAAGCAAGGGGAGAGCCTATTCCCCTCCCCTTGTCTTTCTCCAAATACGCTGATTAATTCATATCTTGCAAACAATGCTTAGGAAAACTCAGCTGCTGCCAGCAACAACTCTGATGGTTAGAGATAACTTTTAGTTGACCCTGTTCTTGATAGTTTCAGATTCAAACCATCATTTTAACTGAGAGTTTCCTGCCTTTTGTTCCCTGCTTTCCCAAATTCATCCCAAGATTGGACAGCCATTCATCCGGAATGATATAGGGGCTCCTACTTGAGCAGGGGGTTGGACTAGAAGACCTCCGAGGTCCTTTCCAGCCCTATTAATCTATGTTCTTTATTCTATCCTCAAGTGTCATAAAAGTCATTTTAAATGACTTTTCTTTAGACTCATTCTGGTGCCTCATAAGAATTGCTTTGTTCTTGAGTAAAACAATTGTGTTTTTCTGAGGATTGAGCTTGGAAAGCAAAACTAAGCATTTTGGAATGCTTAGATTACCCAGGTTTTTAAAAAGACTTTTTGTACCTTTATTCAAGATTGCAATTTACAACAATACAAACGAATACAAATTAAAATAAGAAAAAAATAGAAGGTGCAGAACAGAACATAAAAGGAGAAAGAAAAATAATACAGTAAAAAACCCTTTGGCTAATATTTAAATGTTGACCTTGTCGTGGTTTACATCAGTTTGAGAATATTTAAAACTTGTCCTCATGTTTACTTTTGCTTGTCTTAATCTATTTTTTTCTGTGCAGATAAAAGTTCTCTTCAACTGGAGGTCAGATGGTACAATACTTGTGGACATATTCTGTTGTTTGCGTGGCATCAATATGGAGATTTTTTTAAAAAAACTTTGAATCTAGCTTACAACTACTTTAGGATCCTCTTGATTTCACATTCCTGATTTAAATCAATCTTACTTAATGTCTGAGTCCAAACAAGTTCAGCCAAATACTGTTTACTGTTAAAAAGCTGTCTAATAAACACATTATTGCCATTTTTTTCTATTTGTTTGCCTGTTTTTGACAGATGTAGCCATTATTGTTTCCACTTCAGTAAAGAGTTAAATAACTTTTTCTTGATGTTTAAATATAGAACATTTATTGAAAATATTTTTGTTTTGCCCTCTGGGAGGTGCAAGAGTTCTGTCTGGGAAGTACAAAAGGGAATCAGACCCGCCCTTTTTTTTACTTAAATAGGCATACAGAATCTTGTACATATCCTAAACAGGTATACAATGTAACAGAGGTGGGTTTCAACAGGTTCTGACCAGTTCTGGAGAACCGGTAGTGGAAATTTTGAGTAGTTCAGAGAACCAGTATTAAAAATCCTGACTGGCCCTGCCCCCATCTATTCTCTGCCTCCTGAGTCCCAGCTGATCGGGAGGAAATGGGGATTTTGCAGTCACCTTCCCATGGATTGGGGAGGGAATGGAGATTTTACAGTATCCTTTTCCTGCCATGCCCAAGCCATGCCCACCAAGCATGCCACGCCCACCAAGCCACACCCACAGAACCGGTAGTAAAATTTTTTGACTGCAATGTAGGTATAGTAGAAAAGGTATAGTACAGGGGTGTAAAACTTCATCATGGCAATGACACATGATGTATCGGGACGTTTTTCCCCCCTCTGCTAAACCAGGCATGGGCGTGGCCAGCACATGATGCATGTGGCCTGCGGGTCAGGAATTTGACAGCCCTGATATAGTAGAACCTAGAATAACAGAGTTGGAAGGGACCTTGGAGGTCTTCTAATCCAACCCCCTGCGGGAGACCCTAATACCATTTCAGACAAATGGTTGTCCAATCTTTTCTTGAAAACCTCCAGTGATTCACCCAGTGTAAAGTCTTTAACTATACCCAATAGAAAAAATTGCGGAGAAAATTGTATTTTTTTCTTTAAAACATTTTGCATAACCCACCAGATTTTTATTCAAAAAGCCCTCACCTTTTTGCACGTCCACCATATGTGATAATATGTAGCATCTAAACAATCACATCTCCAACATTTTGGCTGCACATTAGGGTACATACAAGACATACTGGGTGAAACTAAACTGATTTTGTATATGGTGACAGCAGCTAGGTTGTTGATTGCCCAACATTGGAAGAGTGATGTCTTACCGACTGTTGACCAATGGACTCAGAAGATGGCTGGATTTGCAGAAATGGCAAAGATTTCAGCTTTTTTAAAAGATCAGACGCATGAGAAGTATATACAGGAATGGAAATTATGGATTGAGTATGTACAGAATAAGTATCAGACTAGAAAATATTATATCGCTTTTAGCTGAGATGATTATGTTAGTAAATATAGAAAAAAGATATGGAAGATTGAATAATATATATATTGTTTGGGAATATTAGCATTGCATATAATGGAAGTCAAGGGGGGGAGGGAAGAGGGTGGAGGGGGAGGGCTAGGGTGGGGGTGGGATGGAATTATATATTGTTTTTTATATGTATTTTATAATGTTGGGTTAGGGGGGGGGAAAGGGGGGAAAGTTTGTATTTGTAAAACTTTTTCAATTAAAAAAAAAAACCTCCAGTGATTGAGCACCCATAACTTCCAGAGGCAAGAAAAACTGAATAATTGTTCTTGGGTAAGGGGTTGGACTAGAAGACCAGCAAGCTCCCTTCTGGCCTTATGATTCTACAATAACTTAGCTCTTGAAACAGAGACAATTTTAGAAAGTGGCTTTTTGAATGTGATGGCAATAAGGATGCCCCTCTAGTATAATCTTCCACATTTAAATCTAGGTACCTTCATTTTAAAAAGCACAGAAGCCTCTTCCAGGGACCAGTTAATATTGCCCCACTAAGAAGAGCTTTACATCTCTTGCCCTGCAGATCATGCCCTCCAATATCAGAATAACAGAGTTGGAGATCTTCTAGTCCAACCCTCTGCACAAGTAGGAGACTCTATACCCTTTTGGACAAATGGCTACCCAATCTCTTTTTAAAAAATCTCCAGTGATGGAGCACTCACAACTTCTGAAGGCAAGTAATTCAACTGGTTAATTGTTCTTACTGTCAGGAAATTTCTTTTTAGTTCTAGGTTGGTTCTCTCCTTGATTATTTTCCATCTGTTGCTTCTTGTCCTGCCTTCAGGTGCTTTGGATAATAGATTGTCCCACTCTTCCCTGTGACAGCCCCTCAAATACTGGAATCCTGCTATCATGTCACCCCTAGTCCTTCTTTTCATTAGGCTAGCCATGCCCAATTCCTGCAACCTTTCTTCAGATGTTTTTGTCTCCAGGCCCCTAATCATCTTTGTTGCTCTTCTTTGCATATTTTCCAAAGTGTCAACATCTTTTTCATATTGAAAAAGTTTCACCTTTTTCAAACTGGATGCCCTTGTCTCTCAAAGGGTGACATTGTCAGAATCCTGTCAAACAACGTCTCCATCCTTGTGTTGGTCAAGTGGAGGACATTATTCATGTCACCCTCTATTGCCTCATCCAGAATGAGATTGGGGCTCAATTACTGATGGTAGATGACTTTAGGGGGACAATTGAATTGTCTTCTTGCAGAACTGTGTGTTCCCAATTGTCAGCAAGCACATTACTGCTCAGCTATGATGTAAACTTAGAAAGAGATTAAGTTCTTAGTTGTATCTTTGCTTTATCTTGCTGTAGCCTTTTTATATCTAATGCACTTTTTATGACTTTTTTTTTTACAATGGTACTATTTTATTTTTTTATTGTATTTTATAGTACTTTATTTTACTATGGTACTACTTTTCTTTTATTGTATTTTATGGGGCATTAATCCATGGTAACAACCATAAATTTGTTTGGGTTTTTTTGTTACAGGGAGCCTGTAATACAAGATACGGACAGCCCTATACTTACGATCATTTGTTTAACAATTGCTTTAAGTTATAATGGCACTGAAGAAGGGTCTTATGATTGGTCCTCGTACTTATGACTGTCACAGTTCACCTGCAGTCATGTGATCAAAATTTGGGCGTCTGGGAACCGGCATATATTTACAAAAATTGCAGCATCCTGGGGTCAGGTCATTGTCATTTATGACCCCCTCACAAGAGGGTTTCTAACAAATATAGTCAATGTGGATTCACTTATAGTAACCATGGCAAAAAAGTCATAAAATCAGGCATAACTCACTTAATAATTGCATTGATAGCCTTGGAAGTTCCAGTCCAATTGTGGTCGTAACTACAATTTTCTCATGCTTCAACTGATGTTATCTTTCTGATTACAGATAGTCCTCAATTTACAATAGTTCATTTAGTGACCATAGAAAGTTAAAAAGGCGCTGAAAAATGTGACTTATGACTGTTTTTCAAAGTTATGACCTTTACAGCAATACCTATGATAATGTTATCAAAATTCAGATGCTTGGGAACTGGTTCATATTTATAATCTTTACTGTGTCCTAGGATCATGTGATCAGTTATTGTGATCTTTTGATGAGCAAAAATCAATGGGGAAGCCAGATTCAGTTAAAAACCAGGTTACTAACTTATCAACTGCAGTGATTCATTTAACAACTGTGGCAGGAAAGGTTGTACAATGGGGCAAAACTCACTTAACAAATGTCTCACTTAGCAACAGAAATTTTGGGCTCAATTGTCGTAAATCGAGGACTACCTTAATTAAGCCGTTGCCTACAATTATTCTGGCTGCCCTTTCGATGCTCCGGCAGCAGAGAGGGGAAGAACAGCTGATTTGAATGCCACAAAACATGCCCTCTACAAGACTTAGAAAAGAAAACTAAAACAGGAGCCAGTTTTTAGTTTTCCAAAGAAATGGCACTGGCTTTTTCAAGAGCATCCTTTGCAAATAAGTGCAGATATCTTGACGCAGTGCAGAAAAACAAAGTCTGCTGAAGTGAATGTGAATGTGCACACACAAGGCCTTAAATCTTGGAAGTTGCATTGGGTTTCCGTCTCATCTTTTGAGTTTTCTTTTCTTCCTTCCTACTCCGAAGTTCCATCTATAGATGAAAAACTTCCCTGGAATGGTAATCCATAAAGCAATTTAGCAGGAAAGCCTTTTAGGTGCTTAAAATAATTGAGACCTGGAAAAGAGATTTACTGATTCTTCTCTGGCTATTAAATGCACAGGAAGGAAGTTAGGAGGGAACAGCAGCAAAAAATGACTTAATCTCGCCACAGGACAACTCGCTGCGGGGCAACTAATATCAAAGAAATGGTGGACTAGAATAATTAAAGGATGCAAAAGGAGGGACAGAATGAAATATGAATGACAAAAATTTAAATTTTTA
Source organism: Ptyas mucosa (assembly GCA_012654045.1). Taxonomy (NCBI): domain Eukaryota; kingdom Metazoa; phylum Chordata; class Lepidosauria; order Squamata; family Colubridae; genus Ptyas; species Ptyas mucosa. Next base: position 9,619,651 of record WNWU01000035.1, read on the forward strand.
AAAAATTATTTTAAATAGTTAAATTGAATTGTTAAATTGTCCCATGCTGGTTGTAATTTCAAATGTCACTAAATGAATAGTTTTAAGGTGAGAACTACCCCTATTATTCAGCCTTCTGCCCTTCCGAGCTGGGTAAAATGAGAACCCAGATTGTTGAGGGCAATGTGCTGACTCTGTAAACTGCTTAGAGAGGGCTGTAAAGCACCGTGAAGTGGTGTATCATTCTAAGTGCTATTGCTATTATTGCTTGAAAACTGAATCAAACTCAACTCAAAGGAGGATTTTATTTTGATGAGTATTAGCTAGAGAGGTGATCTGGTGTAGCACAGTGTTTCTCAACCTTAACAATTTTAGGATACAGGGATTTCAACTCCCAGAATTTCCCAGTGCTTTAAGAGAGATGAAGTTCTGAAACCTCAATTCAGAATCTAACCAATCTGACCATTCAGGGGATCAGATTGGACACTTTGGTTTCACAGCTTGCCCTGACTTGATTCAATGTGCCAGATCAATGTTGATATGAGCGCAATTGCTCATAAACCAAGACATATAAAGTCATCCCCAAAAAAAGAAAGAAAAAAATGGAAATACCAAGTGACTGTTCAAAGTTACAATGTCTCTGAAAAAAGTGACTTCTGACCATTTTTCACACTTATGACCATTGCAGCATCCCCATGGTCACGTGATCAAAATTCAGACCATTGACAACTGACTCATATCTATGATGGTTGCAGTGTCCCCGAGTCACGTGATCCCCTTTTGCGACCTTCTGACAAGCAAAGTCCATGGGGAAGCCAGATTCACTTAATAACCATGTTACTAACTTAACAACTACAGTGATTCACTTAACAACTGTGGCAAGGAAGGTCGTAAAATGGGGCAAAACTCAATAAATGTTTCACTTAGCAATATAAATTTTGGGCTCAATTGTGGTCGTAACTTGAGGACAAAATCGTGTTCTGTATCCTGAACAATAGACCATGTTTCTGAATGCATTTTTCATGAATTGCAAAAAGCAGATCATAGATTGCTACCCATTTTATGATGGGATAATCATGATGAATATGTTTTCTGTTCTGAATCAGTAGTGGGTTTCAATTTAGTTTGCTACCAGTTCGCTTGTGCGCATGGTCATGCGTGTGACGCTTCTGCACATGTGCAGAAGCATCCAGGTGGGTGGGCGGAGCCTCCTGCCGCCACCGCTACCGATTCGCCTGATCTGGGGCGAACCAGTAGCAATTCACCACTGTTCTGAATGTTACTATGTTATTATATTTCCCAGGCAGAAAGTAAGTATTCCATTGAGAGGAAAATTGCGGACCTAGATTCATGAAATGAAGACTTTCTTGCTTGGATTTCCAAAAAATATGTTATTGCAGAAAGTTGGCCTACTTTTCATGAAATGACAGAAACTGCCATTATGCTAAGTAATGGAACAGAGATATTTTTCAGATAACCAGTTCCAGCTCAGAATGGTTCACAGGATTTAAGAAAACAAATAACAAAAATGCTTTTGCAGCATATGTATACAGATTGCAGAATGGTTCTGAGGGTTTCAAATAACAAAAATAAATGTAATAAAATGTAACCAGCCATACCGAAACTTAGTTAAAGACAAAAGATCAATGCTGAAATATTTTTGGAGACAGCTAGATTGCAGCAGAGAGAAACTCTCATTTTGCTGCCACCTAGTGGTGAACTGGACATGTGCAGTTCCTAAACTTCATAACGAGGTGCCAGTAGTCCTCAATTTATAACCATTTGTTTAGTAATTGCTCAAATTTACAGGGACATTGAAAAAAATAATGTATGGCTAGTATCACAGCATCCTCAGAGTCATGTGATCAAAACTGGGGTGCTTGGCAATCAGCATGCATTTATGACCTAAGGTCATGTGATTGCCATTTGCGACTTCCAACAAGCAAAATCAGTGGGGGAGACAGCTGAATTCACTTAATGACAACATGATTCTCTTAACAACTACAGTATTTGCTTTAAAAAGAACATAAAATTGGATGTGATTCACTGAACAACCATCTTGCTCGGCAATGTAAATTCTGGTCCCAATTGTGCCTATACAGCTAGTCCTTGACTTACAACAGTTCATTTAGTGACAGTTCTGTCAGGGAATGTAGATTCAATAGCTATAAACTGATGGAAGGTTGTAAGCGGAGACAATTGAAAGCTGATGCAATGGGAATGAGGCAGCAGGGTTACTGCCACTTTAAGAAGCTGGGTCAGAAGCTGTCTATATAAGAGAAGCCATTAGAGGGCGTCTCTTTTCTCCTCATGTTCTCTCTCATCGTGTATTTCACTGCTCTCTGTGTGTCAGTATCTGTATGATAAGGTATTTACCACGTATAAGTCTGTATATAGCTGTATATAAACCACTGTTAATATATAAAAGGCTCTGTGTGCCGTGTGCTATGTTTTGCTCCTGAGTTTATCTCATAATACTATTTACGCTGCTTACACTCTGACAAGTTCAAAGTTACATCACTGAAAAAAGTGACATGCATTTTTTACTTATGACCCTTGCAGCAGCCTCATGATCATGAAACCATGGCATACTAAATGACGGTTGCAGTGTCCTGGGGTCATGTGAGCTCCTTTTGCAACCTTCTCACAAACAACCAATGGAGAAACCAGATTCCCTTAACAACCGAGTTATTAACTTAACAACTACAGTGATTCACTTAACAACTGTGGCAAGAAAAGTTGTAAAATGAGGCAAAGCTCACTTAACAAATGTCCCACTTAGCAACATAAATTTGGGGTCAATTATCATTGTAAGTTGAGGACTACCTGTAAGTTGAGGACCAATGTCAAGAAACAATGGATGGAAACTAACCAAGGAGAGAAGCAACCTAGAATTAAGGAGAAAATTCCTAAAGGTTAGAGCAATCAACCAATGGAATAGCTTGTCTTCAGAAGTTGTGGGTGCTCCATCACAGGAAGCTTTCAGGAAGATAGCCATTTGTCCAAAAGGATATAGAGTCAATTTCAGGCAACCATTTGCCTGAAATGATATAGGGTTTCCTGCTTGAGCAAGGGATCGGACTGGAAGATCTCCAAGGTCTCTTCCAACTCTGTTATTCTATGTTCTATGACTACCTGTACTGTAGTGCTGAAAATTCTTAAAAGACTGCAAGGAAGAAGTATCCTCTGGTTTTGTTTAGTTTTAATTTTATTATAGCTTTGTTCCTCCTCTTCTTTAATTAGGAAAGCGGCAAGCAGAGATTAGCATGCCAGGGAGCAGGTAAGCAAACCCCGGAGTTGCAAATTTGGCAGTGAAACTTCTCACACAAAGCAGTTTGATCTGCTGGCATTGCATAAAGTACTGGCGAGGGGAGCCATGAAGCTAATTTCTGAATGTCCGGCTGTATCAAATGTTGAGTGTGCCAGAAGAAAACAATAAAAGGCAGCAAACTTGGAAAGTGAAGAGAAGGCAGACAGGCCATAGGTTCTCCCCCACCCCACTTGGTTGAGTAGATTCATCTGCAGACCAAAACAAACCATTGTTACTTCTGTTCTGGATAAAGCTGCCGTGAAATGCATGGAAGCTGATCTAAGCCCCTCTCTCCTTGAAGGTGATATTTTTCCCTGCAGGATATGCTTGTTTAAATCACTCTGTTTCCTGTACAATAGTTGGAAGGAGGCAAGCAAAGAAAAAGGTGGACCTTTGCCATCAGGAAATGAGTGCCAGGAGAGAGGCTTAAAATGGTTCCAGGAACCAGTTGAATCAGAAAAACCTTCGGCTGTATTTGACCTCTCATCCATCCAGAGGACAAGAAATAACGAGGGGAACCTTGTCAAAGAGAGATCCAACTTAGAAGTATAGAAAAACTTTCTGACAGTGAGAATAATTAATCAATGGAATAGTTTGCCTCCTGGTATTGTGGGTGCTCCATCACTGGAGGTTTTCAGAAATAGACTGGACAGCTATTTGTCTGGAATGGTATAGGATCTCCTGCCTTGAGCAGAAGGTTGGACTAGAAGATCTCTGATGTCTCTTTCAGCCCTATAAGTCTATGATTTAGTTCTCCCTAGGACTTCCAGATGTTGGCTACTGTAGCAAAGAGCTATGGGAACTCTACTAGGTTGCTCCCTAGTGGCCATATGGAGTTCTGCAGCCCAAATCTGATGGCTGTAGTGAGCTATCTAAGTGTGGAATTCCTTATTATTTATTTATTAATTAATTAATTAATTTAATTTAATTTGTATACCACCCTTCTCCCAATGGGACTCAGGGTGGTGAACAGCCAAAATTAAGATACATAAATACAAAAGTTAAGATAATTTAAAAATGCATTAAATCGATCGGCCTCCCAATTTAAAACCCCGAATCCTATAAAATTTAAAATCCCAGTAAAAAGTTTATTTAGGCTAGGCCCGCTTGATAGAATAAAAATGTCTTCAGGGCCTTATGGAAGGTTGATCCAATCTGTTTGGAAGCTTTGAGTTTCAAGCATAGCAATACCTGGGATAGAATTGGACACCCTTCCCACAACAAATGTGGGCCATTGGTGGCCTTAGTCCTGAAATATGGTCCTAGAAATTCTTGCCCCAGTAGGTCCTCCAACTTCACTTTTTCAGTTAAAAATAAAATAAAATGGCATTGCAGAAGAGAATCGAAGGAAGGAAGGAAGGAGGTCTTGAACAAAACCTGACAGCTAAGTAGATGTTGGATAGAGTCTCTGAACAATGTTGCATTTTCCTAAGACTGTAGGTTAGGAGCTCAATGTTTCTAGAATTGCATTTTTTAAAATTTAAAGTGTGGTTATACATTTACTATTGAAAAATAATGTCTATTTAAAACATTAACATACCATTTCCCATTACAGTTTTTTTTCAATACAGTTCAGGTCTCAGTTTAGCCATCTACTCATTTCAAATGAACCATGCCCTTAAATACATCTGTAGAAACATGCATTGAAGGAAAATATGAATTGGTCTATGTGCTCGTGTATACAGATGTAAAGAAACAGGATCAAGAAAAATGATTTATTTGGAAAAGATGCTGAGATGGGACTCTGAGCAGATCAAGCTCTTCATACTGCACCTGGTTGCCATGGTGATACACACAAGATAAAGATGAAGAGATGATTTACTGGCAAGGAAGGAGAGCAAGCAGGTGAAGAAGGATATGGTACACGATCCTAATGCAATCACAACTGTAGTCAAAAGAGAGCTTCTAACATCTGGACAGGCAGGCCCAGAAGATCCTGGTTTGCTCCAACAGTGCAAAACATTGTTTCCAAGCTGTGTTTCCCTTGAGAAAGGAGCTTCAGTTTTTTGTTCTCAGAGAGCTTTGCAATAGCCCTGGAATTGCTTTGCTGATGTTTTGGACTTTTCTTGGTTGTTGCAAGATGGTGGGAAAGTCTGGTCTCCATCCTGTCCCATCAAATCTCTCCATCATTCTTCAGCTCTTAAGATTCTTTTGACGGCCTGCCTGTTTTGAAAAAGCCACATAGATAATGTTCAATCCTTGCATCTCCATCCTTACAGATGCAGACTTCATGACAAAAGAATTCAGAACTCTGACAAAAGAAAGAAGGGCTGTCATAGAGAGGGGATGGGGGTGGTCAACCTATTTTCCAAAGCACCTGAAGGCCAGACAAGAAACAATGGATGGAAACTGATCAAGTGTCAACGAACCCTGATCCTCCAGAGGAGCCACGATGTTAAACCAGCAGGCCACTTCGGATTCCTAAAGACTTTACACTTAGCACCAAGACAGTTCAGGTGGCCCAGCATAAAGAAAGATGTGGACAGTTATGTGAAAAGTTGCACCATCTGCACCACAATGAAGAAATGATGAGGAAACCCCCCTGGACTGCTACTATCAGTAGCAGAGCCAACGAGACCATGGGAGGAGATTGCAATGGACTTTATAGTGGAGTTGCTGAAAAGTGGGGGAAATATGGTGATCTGAACTGTAATAGATTTATTTTCCAAAGAGGCACACTACATACCCTGCAGCGGACTACCCTCAGCACATCAGTTGGCCAAACTGTTCCTGAAACACATCTACTGCCTGCATGGAGTACCAAGAAGAATTATCTCAGACAGAGGGGTCCCGTTCATGGCTAAATTCTGGAGGGAGTTCCTACAGTCCATTGGGTCATCCCAGGGCCTTAGCTCAGCCTTTCATCTGAGCACCAAGGGGGGGGGGGGAGAAGAGAGGCTGAATGCCATGTTAGAGCAGTACCTGAGGTGCTATGTGAACTATCAGCAGTCCAATTGGGCAGACCTTCTGTCTTTAGCTGAGGTCACGTACAATAATGCTCTTCACAGTAGCATGGGACCAACCCCATTCAAGGTAGTGAGCTGCATGGACTTCATCCCAATGCCTGAGTACCCAAGAGAGCCTCCCTCCTCAGTCAGCTTGACCGATTGGATGGCGACGCTGAACGGGACCTGGAAGAATGTCAAGAAAGCGCTAGCTAAAGTGGCACAAACCTATAAGAAACAGGCAGGCAAACACCAAGCTCCCCAATGGCCATTTCAATTGGGGGAGAAAGTTTACCTCTCCACAAAATATTTGAGGTTAAAACTTTCTAGCAAGAAACTGTGGCCAAAGTTTATGGGACCATTCCCCATAGTAAAGATAATCAACCCAGTCACAGTGCAATTGAAATTGCCCTGACTGCTAGGGAAAATATACCCAGTATTCCATAGTAGCCTCTTAAAACCTGTGGTTGGATCAATCCTGAGGCCACTACCCAGTGAGCCCCCGGATCCCGTGGTCATAGGGGGCCAGACCCATTATGAAGTGCAGCGAATCCTCGATTCGAGGTAGAACAGGAAACAACTCTACTATCTAATCAAGTGGAAGGATTAAGGCCTAAGGCCTTATAGCCAAATTTCATGTAGAAAATATCTGTACTCAAATTGTTTTTGTTTTGTGCAGGTCACCTTCGGGAAGTGAGGGGAGCCTAATGTCAACTTGCAAAGCTTTCAAGTTGCCGTAAACAGGAGGGGGAGGGGGGGGGAAAACTGACAGAGCTGCTTGATTGCCCTAACTGAAACTATATTCAACAAATGCCTTTCTATAGATTGTGTCCTAGGTTACTAGAGTCAGCAGGAGCGGTGTGGGTTTCATAGCCTGCCAACGTGGTCAATTGGAGAATGTGTTTTATGACATTCCCAGTTAGGAGGGGGGAGACAGGGTCATGGGGGCCCGTAAATTTACATGAGGTCAATTCTGACTGCATCAGAGTATTGCCAGAATAGTGCTCCTAATAAATGACTGTATTTCTTTTGAAGTTTGACTCATGGCTCATGAATTAATTAGGGCATCTTTCAGAAACTTCACATCAAGGAGAGAAGCAACCTGGAACTAAGGAGAAATTTCCTAACAGTGAGAACAATTAATCAGTGGAACGCCTCGCCTCTACAAGTTTTGGGTGCTCCAACACGTGAGGTTTTTAAGAAGAGACTGGACAGACACTTGTCAGAAATATTATAGGGTGTCCTGCTTGAATAAGGGGTTGGACTAGATGACCTCCAAGGTCCCTTCCAATTCTACCTTGTAACTAAGGAATGAAGTCTGCCTTCACTGAATCTTCCTTTTTTGTTTTTTTGAGTGGTAAAAAAAAGAAAACCAGAAGCAGGTAAATTACAGAATAACAGAATTGGAAGGGACCTTGGAAGTCTTTTGGTCCAACCTTGATGGAGTAGGAGACCTGTAGCATTTCAGACAAATGTCTGCCCAATCTCTTCTTGAAAACCTCCATTGTTCTCCAACTTCTGAAGACAAGCCATTCCATTGATCAATTGCTCTCACTGTCAGGAAATTTCTCCTTAATTTTAGCTTGGATCTCTCTTTGACATTACTCCAAATGTTGGGGTGAAAAAAAATATTGGAGAAAATTAAAACCCAAATGCCATTTTCAGAAACAAAACTACTGGTGTCCCCATGTTGGTGACCTAGTGAGCTGACAAACAAATCCAAATGCTCCATTTGTATTTATTAGAGAGTAAACCCTGATTCCTTGCCATTGAAATTCCAGTCATGTTGGCTTCTCAGTAAATATGCCTAAGAGCATGATGTAGAACAGCTTGAGTCTGGGCCTATGATATGATAACATTTTGAATAAACAGCAGGAAGTAGCAAATCATTGGGATTTAGGCCCAATTTAATAATTGCTAAATGACAATAATGATTAATGAATGCATATTCATTCTGAGCTGAGAGATGGCTGAGGGAAGAGCTCCACCTTGTTTGTTCAGCACCCATGATGTGCTATTAATATCCATTCATTTGTAACCTGTGCTTGGTTATGTCATTCTTTTCAGACTGCTGGGCAACTGCAGTTAGTTTTATTTCAGATTTACATTCTAGCATAAATACCATGAATCATCAGAAAATATATTTTTAACTTGAGTTGCAGGACCTCTTCTCTTCTCTTCTCTTCTCTTCTCTTCTCTTCTCTTTCTCCTCCTCCTCCTCCCTCCTTCCCTCTCTCTCTATGTGTGTTATTCTAAGTTGACCATATTGTCAACTTTAAAACTTGTGGACTTCAACTCTCAGAATTCTATTTCTTGCCTTTTCTAATTGCAAAAATTGAGCTCTGCAAATTCCACTAGAGTTAGGCCTTGATTTACAACCACAGTTGAGCCAAACATTTCTGTTGCTAAGTGAGACAGTTAAGTGAGTTTTGCCCCATTTTATGATTTTTCTTGTCACAGTTGTTAAGTGAATCCCTGCAGTTATTTAGTTAGTAACAAGGTTGTTAAGTAAATCTGGCCTCCGCATTGACTTTGCTTGTCAGGAGGATGCCAAAGGGGATCACATGACCATGGGACACTGCAACCGTCATACATGTGAGTCAGTTGCCAAATGTCTGAAATTTGATCATGTTACCATGGGGATGCTGCAATGGTCATAAGTGTGAAAAACATTCATAAATCACTTTTTTCAGTGCCAGTGTAACATCAAATGGTCACTAAATGAACTGTTGTAAATAGATTACCTGTATTAAAAGCAGTGGGTGTCACTAATAAACTTTGGGATCTACTTCCTGGTGTGTTAAGCTGATTTTCTTTCTGTGGGGTCCTTCATGCTCTCTGAGCTTGGTTGTTTTTTTGCAGATGTTTCCTTACCTAACTAGGTAACAGCATCAGCACTTTTGGTAATGAAGTGTCTTGAAGAAAACAAGCTTAGAGAGCACCAAGGATCCCACAGTTCAAAACTGAGCTACAAATATTCTCCTCTATCAGTGTCTTTGTTTCTCTTGTCCTTGGTGCTCTGAATTTCGTTTGCAGACATTTCATTACCCAACTAGGTAGCATCATTGGTGTGAGTAAGTATTGGGTTTGCTCACTGTTTATATCCAGTAGCTTCCATTGCCAGTTTTGGTGGGGTTGTGGTTTTCTCTTGGTAGTTTCTTGATTATGGCATTGTTTTCTATCTTTCTTTCTCTTGTTGACTCCTACAGTGTTAGCTAAGGGTTGGACGGGTTTGGCTTTTCATTTCTGCACTGACTTCTATTTTGTGTGTTTCTCCAGCTGTGAGTAACCTCTTCTGCTTGTATTACTGTATTTCTGCTATTTCTAACCCCTTGTGTAATGGAATATTTGGAGCATTTCTGAAGATTACACAAGCCAAGGATTTCCCCAACACAACAAGGACATGTCCCATTTATTTTGGCTTTGACTGTCCTGTATCTTCACAGTGGAAGAACTGAGTAGGACTGTCCTCTAAAGCAGAAAATAGGTAATCAGTTGGAAAAGTTTCTGACATTCCTGACTGGATTCCCTGATTGGGAAAGTAGAATATTATTCTGTATTTTTCCTCTGCCTAATCAGAAAGGCTGAGAGTTAAAATGTCAGACTGCTCAGACTGCAAGGTCAACCTACAGAGCAGGGCTGGACTTTTCAAGAGAATTAGAAAAACATGTTGAGCGGAGTGAGGCTGCTCCTCTTTAAACAAACTGAGACTGTGTTGTGTTGACACAATAGACATACTCAGGATCCACTGAACCATAGGCTTATTGTATTAAGCCATTTTTCCTTATTCATACAATGCACTCAACTCTACACTGAACTCACAGGCTAAAATATGGTTGTCTGGTGTGTAGTATGATGTGTCATATGAACACAGCCACTTTGACAGTAGGTCCTCGGTGCTCTTTCAGCTTGGTTGTTTTCTTGCAGGCGTTTCATTACTCAGACTAGGTAACATCATCAGTGCTAAGAGATTAGTAAGTTTTGCCCCTTGGGTCATTCCATGTCAAGTGGTCTGGGGCTCCCAGTTCAGCCATCATGGATTTTGATGAAATTTGGTGTGAACATGCACACAAGTCCCCAATGAACTTTGGTAAAGTGTTATCTTTGCCGATGCAATACTTGCAGAGATATAGTCATTTGTATGACCCCATACCGCAGCCTTCGACAGTATGATTCTGGGATTTCAGTAACTTTGAAACATAATATATCCGCAAATATTTTGTTGAGAGAAACAAAACTTGGCCATCTTGTACAACTTCTTGTGCTCTATTAAACAAAACAATAAAAACATTCTCATGAGTGATCTCCATCTAGATAATTGGGAGCAAATTTGGCCAAAAATGACTACAGCGTAAAAAAAGGGTAAAATTTGGCTCCTTATATCTCTGGAAGGAAAGGTATGAGAAACGTGAAACTTTGTGTATAATAACTTAGCAACACAAGGTTGTCAAATATAAAATTTCATTCTCCTACTGCTTTCCAATAGTTCACAAATTGAGTGTAAAGTTGACAGTTTTTATAAAAATGGCAAAAATAGGGTATTTTCAGCCCACTTTTACAAAAAAAGGCCTTCTGGAAACTCTGTTAAAACATTCTCATTAGAAAAAGCAAGTTTCAAACCCCCTTAAAAAAGTAGAGTTGGTGTTTCATTGTTGACATATAAAGCCTTAAAAATAGGGACAAAGAAGAGGGCGTATGGCAACGTTACATCCATTCTATTATTGTTTTGTCTTGTTTGTTTTATATAGACATCATTACTACTATTAAATTGCATTGGTCCATGGTGATGTTGTCACTACAACACTTGACCCAGCAACCCCATCGCCATGCAATACTGGATAGCCATGCAATACCAGCCACGGGTGGGTTTCTTGGTTCAGGATCCCAAGCCTGTAGTTTGGTTTCTTCCTTGAGGTTCCAAAGCCTTGTGTGGGTATCTGTCCAGTTCCCAAGCCGGCAATTGGACAGCTTATCCTATGCTCGAAGCTTAAAGTGGGTATCTTATATGGTTTCCAAGCCAAAGTCCATACTGCCTCATATGAACTGCCAAATTCCAACAATCGCTTATTTATTATTGAATTTACACGCCACGTTCTTTAGCCTCGCGGATGCATAAATGTTACCAACTTTTATCTTCTTTTGGAACATATATATATTTAAGTCCGCGAATGTTTCACCATGTGATTTTGTTTCACCAAATCACCATGCGATGGAGTTGGTGGCACAACTAAACATTTGGCTGCTCAAGCCAGCCTCCAGTGACCATCACCAACCAAATACTGACGCTGACAGGTCTGTTCAACTTTTGTGACAAAAACATTCACAGAATTAAATATATCTATGTTCCAAAGAGATAAATCGAACAAAGCAGGATGCTGTAAGAAGAAAAATGGAAAGTTAGCAGCACAATAGCTGGCATAAGAGGTCATCACCAGTTTGTGCCAGTTGATTCAAATTCGATTTCTGTCAGCAAAGTTTCAAATGACACGATTAACTTTGTGGCCAAAATGTCCAATACCGTCAATCTGAATTTAAAACTGGCCGACCTATTTCCAGGTTGTTATGTTGCCTGCATTTATAACAAAAAATGGTGGGTAGGCAACGTCGTGGAAATTTCAATCAAATAAAATGATACATTGGTAACATTTATGCATCCACAAGGCCCTGCTCATTCATTTTATTGGCCTGAAAGATGAGATGTTTGTTGGGTTCCAGAGCCACATCTTTTTTTTTTAAACAAAAGTTTTTTATTTTTTATAATTCAAACAACCAAACATTACATGATAAATTGTCATTCCTCATTTTATCCCCACCCAAAAACCCCCTCCCCAGTTTCCCCCCCCCCCGACTTCCCAGAACAAAAACAGGGTATAACATTTAACCCATATAGACTAAAATATGCTAACTATTACAGAATTCAAAACTTTCTCACACTTGCTAACTCCCCTTTTAAAAATTATACATCAACCTTCCTTTTATAAATTCTCTTATCACATTTCAGATTTAAAAAATTATTTTAAACATTTTAATCCCTTAGCAAAATATTTTCCAGAATATAAGTTTCAAAACTTTCAAAAAATTATCCATTAAACTTTAAATTATCCACCTTTAATACTTTAAACCTATCATAAAATATAAAAGTTATATATATAAAAAATCCCAATATATGACCAGTCTGTCTTTCTTTCTATATTCTTTGCCTTTAAACTTCTATACCTTAAAACTACCATAAAATTCAAAAGTTATCCAACTTTAATTAAATCTTTTAAAGTCACGAGGCAATCCAGAATATGACCAGTCTTTATTCCTTCATATATTTTCCCCTTCAGCATTACTCCTCCCCCTACTCCAACTTTAATTAAATCCTTTTACTTCATAAAACAATCTCCAAAATATGGCCAGTCTCTCTTTCTTTCTATATTTTTTCCACTCCTTCTCCAATAAGATCTCCTTCAACATTGCTCCTCCTTCTGCTCTTATTTTCGAGAGTTTTTTAACTTGAAGTTGTAGGTAATATGTCTTAGGAATTTGTTCTCTTCTTGGGGTTATTTGCTTTATTTTGAAGCCCCCATTTCGAAGACTCCTGCATTTGTAATCCATCCTTATATATCGGTTCTGTCTATAAAGCCAAACCTTGTCAAAATTATCAGACTGCAGTAAAAAGTCCTCTTGTTGTTTTTCAGTTACTTGAATGGAAGCCTCTTCCAAAACCTGTGATTCTGGTATAATAACCTTCATTTTAACCTCCACAGTGTCTCTTTTACCTTCCACAAACATATTATCCTGGTTGATCTCTTCCCCTTCTACAGCCAACAAAACATCTCCCAATTTAAAATCTTGAATAGCTCTGTTAATTGTCTGTCTTATCTCAGCAGTAAAAGCTTTTACGAAGTCTTTTAAGTCTTTCGCAGTCATCGCTTGTAAATTTGCTGACTCCTGTAATCCTTCTTTAAGTTCAGCCATTTTTCAATTGTCCTTTTTATATTTATATTAATTCTGCTATCAGGCCATTAACTTATTTCCAGACAAATTAAAAATATAAGTCAATTAAAGTCAATCCACAGTCTTTTCCAATCCACTTCCACTTTAAATCTTTTTCTTAAACAGCCTGATAGCTTGTTGCCAATATTAACAGGGACTTTCATTTTTAGTTTCAGTTTTCACACCCAAAGGCACCATCTTTTTCTTTTTTGTTTCTTAAAATGGAGTTAGCATAAAATACCTGCATTTTTAGTCTCCTGGGTCAGCTCTGCCAGCATTCAAATTCAAAAACCTGAATTCTTTTTACTCCTTTTTGTTTCTTGCTGGAGTGGACGTGACGCTTCGGTCTGCTTTGTAGCAAACTCGTCCCGGCTCCGGAGATTTGAAGGGCTTTGAGGGAGCTCTCATCCTGCAAGCCCCAGGCTAAAAAAAAAAAAGCCTGGGGATCTAGGGGAGCTCTACCCAGACCCTTCTACTCTTCTCTCCCCTTTTTCCCTGGGGGAGAGTTTTGAAGCCGCTAGACAGGCAATTTTCGCTGTTCTAGCGGCTAAACGGAGAGACGGGGCTGGAGCTCTTGAAGAGAGCTCCATTAGCAGTACGTGGAGCCACCAGCACTCCTGCTGTCTTTCAGAACCACATCTTATTTATGTGCTTCCAGCGCCTTCAGTTACATCGTCAGGTCGACAGTATCAATTCCCAGAAGTGATGCTAAAGAATGTGGTGCATAAATTCAATAATAAATAAGCGAGTCATACTGTTGAAGGCTGCAGTATGGGGTCATACAAATGACTATATCTCCGCAAGTATTGCATCGGCAAACATAACACTTTACCAATGTTCATTGGGGGCGTGTACGTATGTTCACATCAAATTTCATCAAAATCTGTGATGGTCAACCTGGGCACTTTCCTGAAATCAGACCACTTGACATGGAATGACCCCCTTTTTATGACCTTTCTTGCCAAAGTTTTTAAGCTGTTAAGTTAGTAACATGATTACTAAGTGAATCTGGCTTCTCCATTGACTTTACTTGTCAGAAGTTTGCAAGAGGGGATCACATGACCCTGGGACACTGCAACCGTCATCAATAGTTGCCAAGTGTCTGAATTTTAATCATGTGACTATCAGGATGCTGCAACACTTGTGTTGCCATTGTAACTTTGAACTTTGGTTTTAGGTAGAGGGTTAGCTATATTTACGTAGCTATGGCAATACTTGAACTAAATGGGTTCATGCATTTATTGGGCACCATTTTTATTTATTTTTGCTTAGCGTATAGCATCTATAGAGGTCATGTAATCACTGGTATATAACCTGATATAAAACATATTATATGGACATACACAAATACAACTGTATTTGGGCATTGTGATAGCAAAGATAAAATTGATTTTGAGTTTCCTTTGACTTCCAGTGATTTCTTGGACCCATCTATGGAGAAGCTCTTTTAGTAACAGTATGGAAATATTTTGGATTTACCTTCTCTCTGTTCAACTACAACCATGGAATTTTATTCTGGGCTTCCATTCAAGTACTAGCCAAGCCTCATCCATTTTACCTTATCAAGCCAGACAAGGTCAACTAGCTACTTCCACCCACTGAGATAACATCTGCTGAAATAAATAAGAATTCAGGGGATTGAAGATAAGTTTCAGAAACAATCCTGAGGCAATCAAGAAACATTGGATATTTTATTTACATTTATTTGTCAAACAAAAATTACAAATTTAAATGAGCAAAATGAAAACAATTAAAACATGACAAGGACCATAGGCACATTAGTGCACTTATGCACGCTCCCTTAGATATGGGGTGAGGTCCACAGAAGTTAAATAGAATTAAAAACTGTGAAAGTTAGTAGCGGAAACAACTGCATCGGGTAAGATATTGCAGACTTTGACAACTCTATTATAAAAATCAAATTTGGATATAGAGAAATAAGAAGAAGGAATGCGAGAATACGAAGGGACAGAAGAAGGGTGAGAAAGAAACTCAAGATAACTCTTCCTTGATTCTATTTGATATAAGAAGGCAAGAGGGAAACTCTGATAGACTTCCAAGATTCTGTCAAGCTTTCAAAATTATGGGCTGTTATCATAGCCCATAATAATAATGTTGCAGTATTTGTTATGTTGTCTCTTTCCTGACCTGACCTATTTCAAAGGACTGATGGGCCAGGCATGCTGCTTGGATTCAGTAAATAATAAAAGGTTAGAGGCTGACATGTGCCAATAATGAATGCTAGATATTGAAAACACAGCCATCCCATAGCTTTGAACCACTCTACCCGCTAGAGCAGGCATAGACAATATTTTACAGCTGAGACTGCAGTCAGGAAGCTGCAAATTGAGGACTTTATTTTATTTAATCCAGTGTTTCTCAGCCTTGGCAGCTTTAAGATGTGTGGACTTCAACTCCCAGAATTCCCCAGACAACAAGAACAGAGGTGGTATTCAGCCAATTCGCACTGGTTTGGGTGAACTATTAGCAGAAATTTGGGGTGGTTCGCCAAACCGGTAGCAACCTCTGGCTGGCCACGCCCCCGAACCAGTCACCCGGTCCCCGCTCGCTCACCACTCCTGCCTGCTCAACACCTGCCCCACCTGCCCACCTGCCCTGTCAAGCCACTACTTGCAGAATCTAGTTGCTTACTTCTACTCACCGCTGCTGGCAAAGGTAAGGCTGAAGGGCATGGACTGGCAGGTGGGCAGGGGAGGGACAGCTGGCGGAGGGGTGATACCAGTGGCAGGTGGACTGATGTGCATGGGAAGGGAGGGGAGCATGCGGGATATCACAGCATTGGAGCTCTTCCTGTGTGTTTCCCCAAGCCAGCCTGGCCTGCGAGGGAAGCACAAGGAAGATCCTAGCTGCAATTTACTCGTGAGCAACATTGGCCAGTAGAGGCAGGGAGAAAGGCCAATGGTGCTGATAAGTAAACACGCTCATGATTAAACTGCAGATTAGAGGCAGCCGGCAGATCACTGGCTTATTCGCTCTGTTGCTTGCCACCCGCAGCTCACAGGCAGCGAAAGAAACTGCCGCTTCCTGCCTCCATGCATCGAGGCAGCTGAGAAGCAGCGAGAAGAGCACGGACCACCTGAGGCAGGAAGCGGTTGCCAGCGATCCCCTTAGGTGAAGATGTTTTGAGCAGGGAGGCTCAACCCCCTTTAGGAGCCACGCTCACCATCCCTCTGACACCCGCCAAGCCTCCTCCCATCGCACTTCTCTTCCTCCTCACCAGAAGTGCTTGCAAGCAACAAGACATCTGTTATTTTGGGGACACTGCAGGATTGCCCCCATCTGGTCTTCAGTAACTGGCTCATTACCCTCCGGACATCAGATTCCCACCACCCAGCACCAGTTAGAGGTCCCCCCCCATGGACAGAGAGAGAGAGGGAGGGAGGAAAAGAGAGAGAGGAGGGGGGAGAGAAAGAGAGAGACAAGAGACACAGAGGGGGGAAAGAGAGAGACAAGACACACACACACAGTGTTGTGGTCTTTGGTCCCAGAATTTTATGTCGTTCCCGAGCCTGCAATGTGTGGATCATACTTGCCAAGTCTGCACAGGCCAGGTGCAGGGACCACCTGCGGTATCTTTGCCGGCCGACCTCTCCGACTTTGTGGATGTTTTTAGCGAGAAAGAGGCGGACCAATTGCCCCCACACCAGTTGTACGATTGTCCCAGTGACTTAATCCTGGATGCACCGGTCTCTGCAGGGCGGTTGTATTCTATGTCGGACCCTGAATTGGTCGTGTTAAGGGAATTTGTGGATAAAAACCTGGCCCGGGGTTTTATTTGGCCCTTGTCATCACCCTTGTCTGCTCTGATCCTCTTCATCAAGAAGGAAACTGGAGACCTGTGTCTGTGCTGTGATTACTGTAAACTGAACGCCATCAGTGCGTAACCGGTGCGTAAACTTTACCCTTGATTCCTGAACTCTTAGAGAGATTCCAGGGGGCTACCGTGTTTACCAAGTTGGACCTGCATGGTGCTTACAATCTGGTTCAGGTACGAGAAGGGGATGAGTGGAAGACAGCGTTCGGCACCAGCTATGGCCATTCTGAATACACGGTCATGCCGTTTGGATTAACCAACACTCCCACTGTCTTCCAGCATTTTATGAATGATATTTTCTGGGATCTTTTGGACCAGTTTGTCGTGGTTTATTTAGATGACATCTTGATTTACTCGACATCCCGGAAAAGTCATCTCCAACATCTCCGCCTGGTGTTGCAACGGCTTCGGGAACACCAATTATATGCGAAGTTGGAGAAATATCAATTCTACCAGACAACCATCGACTTCTTGGATCTTCGCATTTCTCCCAAGGGCATAGCGATGGATCAGAGCAAGGTCGAGGTGTTGAGAAGTTGGCAACCTCCCCGGCAGGTGAAAGATGTCCAGCGACTCCTCAGGTTCGCAAATTATTACTGGACATTCATCCTGGCTTCACCACTTTGACTGCGCCCCTCACTTGGCTCCTGCAGAAGAAAGACCCGTTCCGGTGGGGCACCCCCGAGCAGCAGGCATTTGTGGCCTTAAAACAGGCCTTCATGAAAGAGCTGATTCTTAAAGCAACCTGACCCTCACTGTCCATTTGTGGTAGAAACGGATGCGTCGGATATTACAGTCGGAGCAGTGTTATTCCAGGCTCACGCGGCTGGCGGTACTCTTTTCCCTTGCGCATACTATTCCCGGAAATTGAATCCTTCTGAGTGCAATTATACCATCTGGGAAAAAGAGCTACTGGCCATTAAGATTGTGTTTGAGAGGACTTCTGGTGTTGCCGCGATTCATCGTTGACGGTTTTTTGAAGACCGCCAGCCCAGCCGCCTGTTAAAGAGCCGTTTCGGAAATAGAAGTGGCTCGAAAAACTCCAAGGTGCAAAGATCTTGTGAGGAGAGCCGGTGACTGCAGGTAGAGTCCCCTGCGAGACCCCCAGAAAGTCTTTTTTGCTTCTGGGGAGTTAACAGGGTGGGACTCCCTATCTAAGCCGCTGAAGCTCCGGACAACTGGAAAACTCTGCTAATTGCAGAGCAAGATACTGCGGCAGCATTACCAGCACCAAACAATAATAAAGAAGAATTGGGACTTCCTGCTAAATAGCAAGTATTAAAAGCTTTGTGAAACATTTGGAAAAATTAAAGTTTTAAAGGCAAAGCAACTTGGAACTGAGAAGGGAGAAAAAAAAATGGCGCTTGCTTTCAGCGGAGAGTAGCTGAAAGCGAAAGTAACTTGATTTGTGTATTGGCTACATTTCAAAGTAACAAACCCGGTTGGAAGAGGGAGGAAAGTAACTAAAAAAAAAATAGAAATAGTAACTGATTGTTATAGACCTGATTGAATCTGGAGAAACTTTTGGGAAGACTTGCTAGAATTTGTACTGGAAAAGGAAGATCTTTAAGAGGCAAAATGTCAACAAAGCAAGCAGGGGGGGGATTCCCCCACTCACAAGCAGAAGCAGCCTCAAACAGCGCAGCTGCAAACTCAGACAAAGGAAGAAGGCTCTCAGGATATTATTATTAAAGAAATCAAGAGATCAGAACAGGAGCTTAAAGGAATTATTCAAGAAAAATTTGATGCAGTTAATAAAGATATTCAAACAGTAGTTAAAGGTCTGTCTGAGGTAGTCTTGCAGATTGATAAAAAAGTGGATAATCTTGCCTCAGATGTGGACACTAAATTTAAAGAATCTGATCTAAGAATTACAGAGGTTGAAGAAATGACACAAAAAATTGAAAATGAGATTACTATGATGCAATTTCACTCAATGGAATTTGCCATTAGACTTAGAGGTATAAAAGAGAGCAGCAGAGAAGATCTTAGAAAAATTTGTGCTGATGCTTTAGCAGTTTTGTTGAAGATTGAACCTGATGACGTCCTATGTAAGATTGACAAGGTTTACAGAGTTAACTCTCGTGTGGCAGTTCAAAGGCAATTGCCCAGAGATGTGGTGATATACTTTACAGATAGGAGAATAAGAAATGATATTTGGCAAAATTCATTTGTTACTGCTGTTCTGGTTGATGGAGTTGAAATTGGAGTTTTCAAAGAATTACCACCTAAAATGCTAAGGGATAGAAAGGATTTTGGATTTTTGGTGGCAGAATTGAAAAAACAGCAAATACAATTCAGATGGGATGCTCCAACAGGTATAATACTGAGGATACGAGGAGTGAGATACCGCTTAAATACCATTGCAAAAGCAGAAGAATTTTATTATAATGTCTTGAGAGCGGGTTCTCCTCCTCCACGTACATCTTCACCAATAGATAAGGATGTTGAACCACAGACCCAGTTTGATCAAGAAACTATGGCACAAATAAAACAGTCGCAAAAGGAGGCAAGAGAGGCACAGGGAGCTGTAGGTGGCGTTGTGGTTGATCCTTTTGCTCCACTTGAAATTTCTCCTTTGGAAGAAACATCTAAAACCATTACAGAGGAGGCGTTGGATCTTGAATCGAGAACATCTAAACTGGAAGAGCAACGTATAACCAGAGCAATGTCCAGACAAATGAAGGAAGCACAACAACAGGAGCAATACAAACCACAATGAGCAAAAAAAGCTAAAGGAAAGTTGCAAGCTGAAGTCATGGGAGGAGCTAAACCAAAGATTACTTCTGTGGAAAAGAATCTTCGGCAATTGCTCTCAAAATTTCAGACTGGATTAAATGACACTTAAATTTTTGTCTTGGAATGTGAATGGATTGAACTCTCCACAAAAAAGAAAGAAAGTATTTCACTATTTGAAGCAATTTCATAATGATGTTATTTGTCTGCAAGAAACCCATATAAAACTGCAAGACCAGAAATATTTGATAAATTCAAGATTGGGAATGCAATTTGTTGCCTCAAATTCGGAAAAGAAGAATGGTGTGGTGATTTATATAAATAAAAGACTTTCAGCTAAAATTATAGAAGCAGATGATTGTGGAAGTTATATATCAATCGAACTTCTTACAGAAAATGGTCCAACTGTTGGTTGGAATATATGCTCCAAACCAGCAACAGGAAAGTTTTTACAAAATGCTTCATTTAAAATTTTTGGAATGGAATTATACAACTATTTTAATTATGGGGGACTGGAATGGAGTGATTCAACCTAGAAAGGACAAAAAAGTATGGCTAAATTAGGGGCTAAGCTACCACAAGCTTTTTTTTGAAATGCAAGAAGATTTGGAAATGAAAGACATTTGGAGAGTTCATAACCCAAATGAATTGGACTTTACTTTTTACTCGGACAGGCATAAATCCTTTTCCAGAATAGATTTTATTTTGTTAACTACTGATTTACTTCCTAAAGTAAAGAAGACAAAGATATTTCCTAGGACTTTGACTGACCACAGCCCGGTCTGGATGGAAATTGAGATGGGGAAAAGAGAAAGAAGATCTTGGAGATTAAATGAAAATTTATTCAGATATGAAAAAAACATAATTGAACTTAAAAAGCACTTAAAGGAGTTTTTTAAACTGAATTTAAATAAAGGTACCCCTATTGAAATAGTCTGGGATACAAGTAAAGTATATATGCAGGGGGTACTGATTCAAATGAACTTTAAACATAGACAGAATCAACAGAAAAAGAGACTAGACTTGGAAAGAGAGATAAAGAAAAAAGAGCAGCAATTGATACAAAAACCAGCAGACAGTAAATTGCAAACAGTTATAAAACTTTTGAAGGATCAATTTCAAATGCTTATAGCGGATCAGGCAGCAACTAACTTACAATTTGCAAAGCATAATACTTTTACTAATGCTAACAAACCGGGCAGATGGTTGGCATATACTTTGAGGAAACAATTAACTACACGGACTATTGATAGTATTGAGTATGCAGGCAAAGAAGTTTTCCAACAAGAATCAATTAAGAAGGCCTTTTTGGACTATTATACTAAGTTATACACTAAAGATAATATACAGAACAGTTGTATAGATAAATATCTAGAAGAAAAAAGAGTTTCAAAGGTCTCATCAGTCCAAAAGGAAAATTTGGATCAATTAATAACAGTTGAGGAGATTAGTTTTGCTATAAAACAATTGAAAACAGCCAAAGCTCCAGGGATGGATGGCCTGACTGCAGTTTATTATAAAACCTTACAAGCAGAAATGATTGAGCATCTTAAGGACTTGTTTTGTAATATACAACAAGGAGGTAAGATACCTTCCTCATGGAAAGCAGCCTTTATCTCATTGATACCGAAAGAAGAAACAGGTCCTAAGAAACCAGAAAATTATAGACCAATATCTCTTTTAAATACAGATTATAAAATTTTTGCAAAAGTGTTAGCCAACAGACTGATGCCAGTTATTCAAGAGGTAATTCATCACAACCAAGTGGGATTTATTGAAGGCAGATATATGAAGGAGAATGTTAGGCAAATCATAGATTTATTGGATTATCTAGATAAGAATAAACAGATCTCTGCAGCGGAATGCAGAGATCTCTGGATGCGGAAAAAGCCTTTGATCGAGTGAATTGGAATTTTATAATCAAGACTTTGGAAAAAATGGACTTGGGGGAGCGGTTTATACAGGCGATTGGAGCAATTTATCATGAACAATTTGCACAACTTATTATCAACGGAAGTTTAACATTAAATTTTAATATACAAAAAGGTACAAGACAAGGTTGTCCACTATCCCCATTGTTATTTATTTTAACTCTCGAAGTCTTATTGAACACAATACGGGATTCGAACTCTTTGAATGGAATAGTCATAAGGCAAGAGGATTACAGAACTAGGGCATTTGCAGATGATCAGGTTGTTACCCTAACACAGCCGATGAAATCAATAATTCAGATGAAAGACATTATAGAAGAATATGGCATGGTATCTGGTTTTAGACTGAATCAGAAAAAAACTAAAATGATTGTTAAAAATTTGACACAGAGTAAAAAAAGGAACTGGAAAGAATGGCAGGCTTCGAAATTGTCTCAAAGGTCAAATATTTAGGAGTACAAGTCGCAGACTCAAATACAAAACTGTTTCAAAACAATTATGAGGTTCTGTGGCAAAAGATACAAAAAGATATGCAAACTTGGAAGAAACTGCAGTTATCTTTACTTGGAAGAATATCAGCAGTAAAGATGAATGTCTTACCCAGATTTATTTTCTTATTTCAAATGATACCGGTGCTCAAATCTGATAAACCGTTGCTAGAATGGCAAAAAGGAGTGAATAAATTTGTTTGGAATGATAAAAAACAGAGAGTGAAACTGAAAATTATGCAAGATATTCGTGAGAGGGGTGGTCTTAAACTTCCAAACCTTTGATTATATTATGAAGCAGCTGCATTGACACAAATAAGTGATTGGTTTGGAAAAACAAAGACTGATTTGTTAAATATAGAAAGTCATGACCTTGTTTGGGGGTGGCACGCATACTTATTTTATGATCATAAAGTGGATAAAGTGTTTAATAGTCATATACTTAGAAACGCCCTGATGAGAACTTGGAAGAAGCACCGAACCAATTGGGATTATAAGATTCCATTTTGGCTGGATCTTGCTGATACCATGTGGAATACAAATATTAAGTCACTCGGGGGGGTTTTATACAAAGAGCTACTTTATACTGAAGGGGGTAGATGGCAGTTGAAGACTTTGGAAACGCTGTTGGAAGAAGGGATTTCTCTGACTTGGTTGCAGTATAATCAATTGCAGATGAGATGGAAAGAACATCAACAAACTGGTTTTATGGAATATGAAGTGGAATTGGTTAGACAGATAAAAGAGACAGGTCCAATGCATATTAAGAGAGTTTATAATGTTTTGCTAGAAAGGGATTCAGAAAATGAGTTAGTTAAAGATTGTATGATTAAATGGGCACACAATTTTTCTCAACCAGTTATGATGGATACTTGGGAAAAAATATGGGTTCAGAATGTTAAATTTACACAGTCACAGAATTTGCGAGAAAATTTTTATAAAATGTTTTATAGATGGCATTTAGATCCCAAGAAATTGTCTTGCATGTATCCTAACGTTCAACCAAAATGCTGGAGATGTGAGTGTTTAGATGCTACATATTATCATATTTGGTGGACTTGTAAGAAAGTGAAGGCTTTTTGGATAAAAATCTGGTGGGTTATGCAAAATGTTTTGAAGAAAAAAATACGGACTTCCGCTGTTGCCGCGAGCCGTCGCTGACGGTCTTTTGAAGACCGCCAGCCCGATCGCCCGTAAAAGAGCCGTTTCGGCAATAGAAACGGCTCAAAAAACTCCAAGACGCGAGGGTCTTGTGAGGAGAGCCGGCGGCTGCAGGTAGAGTCCCCTGTGAGACCCCCAGAAAGTTTTTTTTTCTTCTGGGGAGTTAACAGGGTGGGACTCCCTATCCAAGCCGCTGAAGCTCCGGACGACTGGGAAACTCTGCTCAAAGCAGAGCAAGACAGCGCGGCAGCATTACCAACATCAACAAATAATAAAGAAGAACTGAAACTTCCTATCAAACAGCAAGTATTGAAAGTTTTGTGAACTATTTTAAAGAGTTTTCAAAGTGAAAGTAATCTGGGACTGAGAACAGGAAAAAAAAATGGCGCTTGCTTTCAGTGGAGAACAGCTGAAAGCGAAAGTAATTTGATCAGTGTATTTGGCTACATTTTAAAGTAACAAATCCGGCTGGAAGAGGCAGAAAAGCAACCAAAAAATAAAATAAAATAAAAATAAAAATACTAACTGATTTTTATAGATCTGATTGAATCTGGAGAATTTTTTGGGAAAAGTTGCTAGAATTTGTGGAAAAGGAAGATCTTTAAGAGGCAAAATGGCAACAAAGCAACCAGAGGGGGGGCTCCCCCACACATAAACAGAAGCAGCCTCAAACAGCGCAGCTGCAAACCCAGACAAAGGAAGAAAGTCAATATGACCTTATTATTAAAGAAATTCAAAGATCAGAGAAGGAGGTTAAAGGAATGGTTCAAGAGAAATATGATGCAGTTAAACAAGATATTCAAACAGTGGTTAAAGGCCTGTCTGAGGTAGTGTTGCAGATTGATAAAAAAGTGGATAACCTTGCTTCAGAGGTAGAGACTAAATTTAGAGCATCTGACACAAGAATTGATGAAATACAAGAAATTACACAAAAAATGGAAAATGAGATTACTATGATGCAATTTCGATCAATGGAGTTTGCTATTAGACTTAGAGGTCTAAAAGAGAACAGCAGAGAAGATCTTAAAAAAAATTTGTGCTGATGCTTTGGCAGTTTTGTTGAAGGTAGAACCTGATCTGGTTCTGTGTAAGATTGATAAGGCATATAGAGTCAATTCTCGTGTGGCAGTACAAAGGCAATTGCCTAGAGATGTAGTGATATATTTTACAGACAGAAGAATAAGAAATGATATTTTGCAAAACTCATTTGTTACAGCTGTTCAGGTTGAAGGAAGTCAGATCGGAATTTTCAAAGAATTACCACCCAAAATGTTAAGAGACAGAAAGGATTTTGGATTTTTGGTGGCAGAATTGAAAAAACAGAATATACAATTTAGATGGGATGCTCCAATAGGTGTAATTTTGAGGATCAGAGGAGTGAGATACCGCCTTAATACTATTGCAAAAGCAGAAGAATTTTATTATAATGTTTTGAAAGCGGGCTCTCCTCCTCCACGTACATCTTCACCAATAGATAAGGATGCTCAATTACAAGCTGAGTTTGATAAAGAAACTGAAGAACAAATAAAACAGTCCCAAAAGGAGGCAAGGGAGGCAATGGGAGCTGTAGGTGGTGTTGTGACGGATCCTTTTGCACCACTGGAAGCTTCTCCTTTGGAAGAAATATCCAAAACTTTTACAGAAGAAGTGTTGGCTCTTGAATCGACAACATCTAAAATGGAAGAGCAACGTGTGACCAGAGCGATGTCTAAGCAAATGAAGGAAAAGCAACAAGAATTTTACAAGCCACAACGTGAAAAGAGAGATAAAGGCAAGCAGCAAGCTGAAGTCATGGGAGGAGCTAAACGGAAGATTACTTCTGTACAAAAGAATCTTCAACAATTGCTCTCAAAACTTCAGACTGGATAAAATGGTACTTAAACTTTTGTCTTGGAATGTTAATGGATTGAACTCTCCACAAAAAAGAAGGAAGATATTTCATTATTTGAAACAAGTTCATAATGATGTTATTTGTTTACAGGAAACCCATATAAAATTGCAAGATCAGAAATATTTGATAAATTCAAGATTGGGAATACAATTTGTTGCTTCAAATCTGGAAAAGAAGAATGGAGTGGTGATGTATATAAATAAAAGATTTGCAGCTAAAATTATAGAAACAGATGAAGGTGGAAGATATATTGCAATTGAAATTATTACAGATAACGGACCAATTTTGTTGGTCGGAATATATGCTCCAAATCAGCAACAGGAAAATTTTTATAAGATGCTTCATCTAAAAATCTTGGAATGGGATTACTCAACTATTATAATAATGGGAGATTGGAATGGAGTAATTCAACCGAAAATTGATAAAAAATCTACGGCCAAATTTGGGATTAAATTACCACAAGCCTTTTATGAACCGAAAGAGGATTTGGAACTGAAAGATATTTGGAGAGTTCGCAACCCAAATGAACTGGATTTTACTTTTTACTCGGACAGGCATAAATCCTTTTCCAGGATAGATTTTTTTTTGTTAACTACGAACTTACTTCCTAAAGTAAAGAAGATAAAGATATTTCCTAGGACTTTGACTGACCATAGTCCGGTCTGGATGGAAATTGAGATGGGCAAAAGACAAAGATGATCTTGGAGATTAAATGAGAATTTATTCAGATATGAAAAAAATATAACTGAACTTAAAAAACATTTAAAGGAGTTTTTTAAATTGAATTTGAATAAAGGTACCCCCATTGAAATAGTTTGGGATGCAAGTAAAGCATATATGCGGGGAGTACTAATTCAAATGAATTCTAAACACAGACATAATCAGCAGAAAAAGAGATTACAGTTGGAAAGTGAGATAAAAAAGAAAGAACAACAACTGATACAAAAACCAACAGATGGAAAATTGCAAACGGCTATAAAACTTCTGAAGGATCAATTTCAAATGCTTATAGCAGACCAGACGGCAACTAACTTACAATTTGCAAAGCATAATACATTTGCTAATGCTAAGAAACCGGGCAGGTGGTTGGCTTATACTTTGAGGAAACAAGTAACAACACGAACTATTGATAGTACTGAGTATGCTGGTAAAGAAATTTACCAACAAGAATTAATTAAAAAGGCCTTTTTGGACTATTATACTAAGTTATATGCTAAAGATGATATACAGAACATTTTTATAGATAATTATTTAGAAGAAAAGAGAGTTTCTAAAGTTTCAACAGCTCAAAAGAAAAATCTGGAACAACTGATAACAGTGGAGGAGATTAGTTTTGCTATAAAACAACTAAAAACAGCTAAAGCTCCAGGGACGGATGGCCTAACTGCAGTTTACTATAAAACCTTACAAGAGGAAATGATTCAGCATCTCAAAGACTTATTTTGTAATATACAATTAGGAGGTAAGATACCTCCCTCGTGGAAATCAGCCTTTGTTTCATTGATACCGAAAGAAGAATCAGGTCCTAAGAAACCAGAAAATTATAGACCAATATCTCTATTAAATACAGATTATAAAATCTTCACAAAAGTGTTGGCCAACAGATTGATGCCAGTTATTCAAAAGGTAATTCATCATGATCAAGCAGGATTTATTCAAGGCAAATATATGAAGGAGAATGTTAGGCAAGTTATAGATTTATTGGACTATCTAGATAAGAATAAACAGATCTCTGCAGTGCTGGTCTTTTTGGATGCAGAAAAAGCCTTTGATCGAGTGAATTGGAACTTTATAATCAAGACTTTGGAAAAAATGGATTTTGGGGAGCGGTTTATACAAGCGATTGCTGCAATTTATCAAGAGCAGTATGCACAACTCATTATTAATGGATGTTTAACATCGAATTTTAATATACAAAAAGGTACCAGACAAGGTTGTCCATTATCCCCACTACTATTTATTCTAACTCTAGAAGTCTTACTCAACGTAATACGGGACTCGAACTCTTTGAATGGAATAGCCATAAGGCAAGAGGATTATAGAACTAAGGCATTTGCAGATGATCTGGTGGTTACCCTATCACAACCTATGAAATCAATAATCCAGATGAAAGATATTATAGAAGATTATGGCATGGTATCTGGTTTTAGATTGAACCAGAAAAAAACTAAAATGATTGTTAAAAATTTGACAGAGAGTAAAAAAAAGGAACTGGAAAGAAAGGCAGGTTTTGAAATTGTTTCAAAGGTCAAATATTTAGGAGTACAAATCACAGACTCAAATATAAAACTGTTTCAAAATAATTATGAGGTTCTGTGGCAAAAGATACAAAAAGATATGCAAAACTGGAAGAAATTGCAGTTATCATTGCTGGGAAGAATATCAGCAGTAAAAATGAATGTTTTACCTAGATTTATTTTCTTATTTCAAATGATACCGGTGCTCAAATCAGATAAACCATTGCTAGAATGGCAAAAAGGACTGAATAAATTTATTTGGAATGATAAAAAACCAAGAGTCAAACTGAAAATAATGCAAGATACTCGTGAGAGAGGTGGTCTTAAACTTCCAAACCTTCGATTATACTATGAAGCAACTGCATTGATACAATTAAGTGATTGGTTTGGGAAAACTAAGACTGAATTGTTGAACATAGAAAGTCATGACCTTGTTTGGGGATGGCATGCATATCTATTTTATGATAATAAAGTGGACAAAGTGTTTAATAGTCATCTACTTAGAAATGCCTTGTTGAGAGTCTGGAGGAAGCACCGAATTAATTGGGATTATAAGATTCCGTTCTGGCTGGATCTTGCTGATACCATGTGGAATACAAATATTAAGTCACTCGGGGGTTTCTTATACAAAGAGTTACTTTATTTTGAAGAGGGCAGGTGGTGACTGAAGACTTTGGATATGCTGTTGGAAGAAGGGAAATCGTTGACTTGGTTGCAGTACAATCAATTACAGATGAGATGGAAAGAAGATCAACAAACTGGTTTAATGGAATATGAAGTAGAATTGGTTGAACAGATAAAGCAGACAGGTCCAATGCATATTAAGAGAGTTTATAATGTTCTGTTAGAAAGGGATTCAGAAAATGAGTTAGTTAAAGATTGTATGATTAAATGGGCACAAAATTTCTCTCAACCAGTTATGTTGGAAACATGGGAAAAAATATGGGTTCAGAACGTTAAATTTACACAGTCACAAAATTTACGGGAAAATTTTTATAAAATGTTTTATAGATGGCACTTAGACCCCAAGAAATTGTCTTGTATGTACCCTAATGTGCAGCCAAAATGTTGGAGATGTGATTGTTTAGATGCTACATATTATCATATATGGTGGACTTGCAAAAAGGTGAGGGCTTTTTGGATAAAAATTTGGTGGGTTATGCAAAATGTTTTAAAGAAAAAAATACAATTTTCTCCGCAATTTTTTTTATTGGGTATAGCTAAAGACTTTACATTGGGTGAAACAAAACTGATTTTGTATATGGTGACAGCAGTTAGGTTGTTGATTGCCCAATATTGGAAGAGTGATGTCTTACCGACGGTGGACCAATGGATTCAGAAGATGGCTGGATTTGCAGAAATGGTGAAGATTTCAGCTTTTTTAAAAGATCAGACCCATGAGAAGTATATACAGGATTGGAATAAATGGATTGAGTATGTACAGAATAAGTATCAGATTAGAAAATATCATGTAGCTTTCAGCTGAGGGGGATTGATGATTACATTAGCAAATAGTGAAAAGATATGGAAGGATGATTAACATATATATTGTTTGGAATTATTAGTATTGCATATAATAGAAGTCAAAGGGGTTGGGAGGGAAAAGGGCGGGGGGGAGGGTTAGGGTGGGATTGGGAGGGAATTATATCTTTTGCATATGTACATGTATTTTATAATGTTGGGGAAGGGGGGGGAAACGGGGGGGGGGAAATTTGTATGCGAAAAACTTTTTCAATTAAAAAAAAAAGAAAAAAATACAATTTTCTCCGCAATTATTTTTACTAGGTATAGTTAAGGATTTCACACTGGGAGAAACAAAATTGATTTTATATATGGTGACAGCAGCCAGGTTATTGATTGCTCAGTATTGGAAGAATGATGCCCTACCGACGGTGGACCAATGGACCCAGAAGATGGCTGGATTTGCAGAAATAGCGAAGATTTCAGCTTTTTTAAAAGACCAGACGCATGAGAATTATATACAGGAATGGAAAAAGTGGATTGATTATATACAGAATAAATACCAGACTAGAAAATATTATGTAGCTTTCAGCTGAGGGGGATTGATTGATGAGTGAGTAAATAGAAAAAATGTAGGGATGAATAACATATATATTGTTTGGAATTATTAGTATTGCATATAGTGGAAGTCAAGGGGGAGGCTAGGGAAAGGGGTGGTGGGGGAGGGTTAGGGGGGGACTGGGAGGGAATTATATTTTTTGTATATGTATTTTTATAATGTTGGGGAAGGGAGGCGGGGGAAAAAAAGGGGGGGAAATTTGTATGTGTAAAACTTTTTCAATTAAAAAAAAAAGATTGTGTTTGAGACATGGAGACATCACTTCGAGGGACCCGACATCAAGTGGAAGTAAGGATGGACCACAAGAATCTGGAGTTTTTGCAGACCGCACAGAAACTCAATCAACAACAGATCCGGTGGTCCTTCTTTTTTACCCGCTTCAACTTCAACATGACGTACATTCTGAGTGGGCGCAATCAACAATCAGATGCGCTCTTGAGGAAACCCGAATATGCCCAAATCGAGGACCTGCTTCTGCCTTGGACAATTCTTCCAGTCGAGTCATTCGCTGCCATCCAGGAACCTGTCGAACTACGGGTTCAGATCCGGGAGGCACAGTGGCAGGACGCCTACGTCAATCTTCCGAAGTGTGAAGTAGGGCCCAACTCTTCCTGGACGTTTACTGACAACCTCTTGAGCTACTGGGAGAGACTTTATGTACCATCGGGGCTGCTTCAGGGTCTTATATTGTCCCAGTGCCATGATAACCCTGCAGTGGGACATTTCGGTCTGTTTAAAACCCTTAACCTAGTGTTTTATTTATTTATTTATTTATTTATTTATATTTAAATTTATATACCACCCTTCTTCTGAAGGACTCAGGGCGGTGAACAGCCAAAGGTAAAAAACATAGAATACAAAAATTTAAAAGCAATTTAAAATATATTAAACAATTTGGCCCAACTATTAAAATACCCCATTTAAAATTAAAATTAAAATTAAACACTTGGAGAAGTTAGCCCAGCCTGGCTTGTTGAAATAAAAAAGTCTTGAGGGCCCGGCGGAAAGTACGTAAATCCGGAATTGTCCATATTTCTGGGGGGAGCTCGTTCCAGAGGGCAGGTGCTCCCACAGAGAAAGCTCTCCCCCTGGGGGCCACCGGTTGACATTGTTTGACCGACCCCGAGAAGCCCCTCTTTGTGGGAGCGTACTGGCCGGTGGGAGGCTCTCGGTGGCAGAAAGTGGTCTCATAGATATCCAGGTCCTAAACCATGGAGCACACTAAAGGTGGTCACCAACATCTTGAATCGCACCCAGAGGACCACCGGAAGCCAGTGCAGCTCGCGCAGGAGAGGTGTTACATGGGAGCACGATGACGCTCCCATAATCACCCATGCAGCCACATTCTGGACCAGTTGAAGCCTCCGGGTGCTCTTCAAGGGGAGCCCCATGTAGAGAGCATTACAGTAGTCCAGGCGGGAAGTGACGAGGGCATGAGTGACTGTGCACAAGGAGTCCCGATCCAGAAAGGGACGCAACTGGCGAATCAGGCGAACCTGATAAAAGTCCCCCCTGGCCAAGGCCGTCACCTGTTCTTCTAAGGACAGTCATGCACCCACGTTGCGAGCCCACTCCATGGGGGCCAACAACTCGCCCCCAAGAGTCAGAGATGGCACCAACTGACTATATCGGGATGCCAGGAGCCACAGCCACTCAGTCTTGGATGGGTTGAGCTTGAGTCTGTTTCTTCTCATCCAGAGCCGCATGGCCTCCAGACACCGGGACATCACATCAAGGGCATCATTGGGGTGGAGATGTACAGCTGAGTGTCATCAGCGTACTGATGGAACTTCACCCCGAAACCACGGATGATCTCACCCAGCGGCTTCACATAAATGCTGAACAGAAGGGGCGAGAGGACCGACCCCTGTGGCACCCCACAAACAAGGTGCCTTGAGGTCAACCTCTGGCCCCCCATCAACACAAACTGCGACCGGTCAGAGAGGAAGGAGGAGAACCATCATAACATGGTGCCCCCCACCCCTAACCCCTCCAACCGGCGCATGGTATCAAAAGCCGCTGAGAGATCTATTAGGACCAGGACAGAGGAACAACCCCTGTCCTGAGCCCTCCAGAGATCATCAACCAATGTGACCAATGCCGTTTCTGTGCTGTGCCTAGGTCTGAAGCCCAACTGGAACAGATCAAGATAAACTGCTTCATCCAGGTACTGGGGGAATTGTCGCGCCACCACACTCTCAACAACCTGCGCCACGAAGCGGAGGTTGGAGACTGGACGGTAATTTGCTAAAACAGCCGGGTCCAGGGAGGGCTTCTTGAGGAGGGGCCTCACCACTGCCTCTTTCAAGGAGGTGGGAAAGCAACCTCTCTCAAAGAAGTTTTGATAATCCTCTGGAGCCAGCCTCATGTAACCTCCCGGGAAGCCAGCACCAGCCAAGAGGGACATGGGTCCCATAAACATGTGGCTGCTCAGAGTCTACCCAGAATCCTGTCCACGTCTTCGGGGGTCACCGGGTCAAACTCCTCCCAGATAACACTCTCAAGACCTGCCTCCATGCTCCCACCTGCATCTACCCAGTCAGAGTCCAAGCCTTCCCGAATTTGAACGATTTTGTCATGCAGATACTGCACAAAATCCTCAGCCCTATCCTTCAAGGGGTCCTCCTGTGCTCCCAGATGGAGCAGGGAGCGGGTCACCCTAAACAGGGCAGCCGGGCGATTATCTGCAGATGCGATAAGAGTGGAAAAATAATTAAATGTTGCCGTTTTTATCGCCACTAGGTACAGTAGGTCTTAATATGAGACCTCACCAGTGTTCGGTCGGATTCAGAAAGGCTAGCCCTCCAACTGCTCTCCAGGTGTCTTTTCCGGCGCTTCATCTCCCTCAGCTCCTCGTAGAACCAGGGAGCTAAGTGAGGTCGGTGCCGGGTCAGAGGCCGCAAAGGCACGACATGGTCCAAAGCTCCAGCGGCCATCCTATCCCAGGCGGCCACCAGGTCTTCAGCCAGGTCATGAGTCAGAGCCTCAGGGAATGGCCCAAGCTCCATCTGGAACCTATCAGGATCCATCAGGTGCCTGGGGCGGAACCACCTAGTTGGTTCTGCCTCCCTGTGGCGGGGTGTAGCGGTTTATTTATTTATTTATTTAATTTGTATACTGCCCTTCTCCCCAGAGGGACTCAGGGCGGTGAACAGCCAAAATTAAAAATACATACTAATACAAAAGTTAAGATAATTAAAAATACATTAAATCAATCGGCCTCCCAATTTAAAACCCCAAATCTTATAAAGTTAAAATCCCATTAAAAAACTATTTAGGCTAGGCTCACTTGATGGAATAAATATGTCTTCAGGGCCTTACAGAAGGTCTGGAGGTCTGAGATCAGTCGTATTGCGGGAGGTAGCTCATTCCACAGGGCGGGTGCCCCCGCTGAGAAGGCTTTCCCCCTGGGGGCCGCCAGCCGGCATTGCTTGACCGATAGCACCCTGAGGAGGCCCCCTCTGTGAGAGCATATTGGCCGGTGGGAGGTTATCGGTAGCAGCAAGCGGTCTCGTAAATACCCTGGCCCTAAGCCATGGAGCGCTTTGAAGGTGAGAACCAATACCTTGAAGCGCACCCGGAAGACCAACGGGAGCCAATGCAGCTCGTGCAGGAGGGGTGTTACATGGGAGCACCGCGTCGCTCCCATAATCACCCGCGCAGCCACATTCTGAACCAGTTGGAGCCTTCGGGTGCTCCTCAAGGGGAGCCCCATGTAGAGAGCGTTGTAGTAGTCCAGGCGAGACGTGATGAGGATTGAATGTCAAGTTGAAGGAGAGAATGATCTGACCATGACAAGGGTTCAATCACTATATCCCCTATATCTAAACCATTCAGCCACTGGCCAGAGATAAAAACCAAGTCCAGAGTGTGAGTAGGGCCATGAACTAACTGGGTCAGGTCCATGGCTGTCATGGAAGACATGAACTCCCAAGCCACCTCAGATGTTCACCAATGGATGGCAGATTGAAATCCCCCATAACCATAAGTCTGGGGGTATCAACCGCCACCCCAGCTATCATGGGGAGCAGTTCAGGCAGGGCCACAGCCACGTGGCCGGGAGCCAGGTACGTGATCAGCAAGCCCATCTGCACCTCATGACCCCACTTCACAAAGAGGGACTCACATTCGGCTATCTGAGGTACAGTGGCCTCCTTTGGACCAAGACCTTCCTTTACAACAACCGCTACCCCCTGCCCCTCCCCTGAGACCTTGGCTGATGGAATGCATGGAAACCTGGTGGGCACATTTCAACAAGGGGGACCCCCCCTCCTGGCCCAACCAGGTCTCCGTAGGTCTGCTCCCCCCTCTGGAACAAGATCACAAATGAGGGGGGCTTTATTTGCCACAGACCTGACATTGCACAACATCAGCCGAAGGCCCGGGCCCTGAGGATCTGCGCAACCCAAGGAACGAGAGGAGCATTGGGGGCCGGAGTGTGCCACCACTCGAAGACAGCGAGCGCGCACCCCCATAACAAGATATGGCCCCCTGCTCCCACCACATGTGCCCCTTCCACTTACAGTACTGATGATATGGACTCTAACCCCCTCATTGACCCCGAACCCGCACCCCCTGTAACGTAGCCCCCTATCAGACCAAGCCTCAACCCCGGTGGGTTGTCCCCCAAACCCACAGCTCTACCCCCCCCCAGAACCCCTTAAAACTTTGGTTAAAAACAAAGTTAAAAAACCCCTCAACCCTCTCTTTGCAACATGCCACTTCTCGGGATTCCAAAATCCATCATCAAGGTAGGCCCTCGATAGCATGGAGGGCCAGGCCTGCGAGAGGGGGGCGTCTTGCAATGCCAGAAGGTCGGCTGCCATATACATTGAGTGAAAAACTGGGATGGAGGTGAAAACTGGCCGGGGGCTTAATCAGATTGTCCAGAAAAGTATTGTTCAGAAAAGACTGATTTAAACTGTACTTGTGTTTGAACAACTACTAAGAAAGCTCATTAGTAGTCCTTAATTAGTAAATTAAGGTTTGTATGGACTTTGTGTGTGCTGTGTTCTTTGCGATCCGTAGCTGGGGCAGAACACACACAGAGAAAGAGATGAGAGAGAGATGAGTGAGAGGAGATAAGAGAGAGAGAGTGAGAGATGAGAAACAGATAGAGAGAAAGAAAGAGATGACAGAGAAATGAGAGAAAAAGAGAGAGGAAATGACAGAGAGATAGGGAGAAGGAGATGAGAGAGAGAGGGAAAAAGAGAGAGGAGAGGGAGAGAGGGAGAAAAGAGAGACAGAGAGAGAGATACCTGTTTAAAAGAAAATAGAAAAATGGCTCTTTTGAGTATTTAAAGACCCCTGAGTTAGGCAAACACGAAGGTTGTTAAGTGAACCTTGTGGTCATTAAGCGAACACTGTGGTTGTTAAACAAGTCCATTTTCCCCAATGGAAGTTTTTAAATGGAAACCAGAAGGAATTGTTGGAAAGTGGCAAAAAAACATAGAAAACCTCAGTCACATCACTATGTGGGATGTTGTAACTGTGTGTGTGTATGTGTGTGTGTGCATGGCTGTCAAAACTCCAAAAACAAATCAAGTAGCTCTGGGGAGGTCAGTCGTAAATTTGAACACTTGCTAAGCAACCGGCCATTAAGCGAGGACCACTTGTATTTGGTCTGCCTTAACGGTTCAGAACTGTATGGAATCTGGTTTCCTTTGACCCTTTGGGGGATTGCAAAAGGTCCGGATGCAGGAACCCTTGTAGGGGGAACTAGGATTGTGACCGCCAAGCCACGCCCACCCAGTCACATGACTACCAAGCCACACCCACCAAATAAGCCACGCCCACAGAACCAGTAGTAAAAAAATTTGAATACCACCACTGAACAAGAACTACAGGTTGATCATCCCAGCATCATCAAAATTTTGGCCCTTGGCAACTGGAATTATTTATGACAGTTGCACTGTTTTGCACTGTCGGGTGATCACCATTTGCAAACTTCCCAATTGATTTCCGACGAGCAAAGTCAAAGGGGAAAGCCAGATTCACTTAATGACTGAATGATTCACTTAGCAACTGCAGTGATTCACTTAACAATTATGGCAAGAAAGGTCATAAAATAGGGCAAATCTAATTTAAAAACTGTCTTGATTAGCAATGGGAATTTTAGGCTCAATTGTGGCTGTATGTCGAGGAAATTCTTTTTGAATTTTTTTTTATTGCCTGAATAAGTGCAGCAAATAAGAAGATTGCCCATCATACTAATGAAGGGTTTCTTATTTAGGGTGACCAGATCTCAGTTATAAATCCTGGGGATGCCCACCAGGTGGTATAAAATTAAAGTTTTTCTGTTTTGCCATCTGCTACTTTTCTGAATTTAGGTAACTCAGATCTGATAGCCCTGCCATATTGAAACAGCAAAGGAGGATTCAGAGCTCTTTATTTATTAAACAAATCCCACTGCTAGTTACAGAAGAAAAAGAGAAAACCCATCTTGATGATAGTCTTTGTATTTGCCCAAATGCAGTGTTTTTCAAATTTGGCAACTTTAAGACATGTGGAGTGAACTTCAATTCCCAGAATTCCCCAGCCACCATTGGGATATCTATTCCAATGCTCAGCCAAACAGTTGCTTGGGGAATTCTGGGAGTTGAAGTCCATACATCTTAAAGTTGCCAAGTTTGAAAAACACTATCCTAACACACAAGAACAATATCCTCAAATCCCAAGCCTTTAAAATCCCCTTTCCTCCAAAGCTTGCTCTTCTCCTTTATAATTTGCCCTTCATTAAGGACTTGGCCAATTAAAACTGTGGATGATTCCTCTTTCACCCAGCCAGAAGGAGAAAACAATCTAAAGTGGAAAGGAGCCTGCTGAATTGTTATGAAAACTGCTGAGATGGCTCTTAGAGCTGACAGAAGCTACAGGGGAATCTGTGAATTGCTTTATCCTCCCTGACTTTCAAGGTGTGTCCTTGCCTCATGCACACCCAATTTAACTGTTGCCCACAGCTATTTGCCAGCTTTTAAGCAAGGCCTCTGCTAGTTTTGACTTGCTGTGCTTTGGAAGCAGCCGCCTGACTGCCTTAGCATCAAAGCAAGGACCTGCATGCTTTGGAAAGCTGCAACCATCTCTGAGTCCTCCTTATCAAAAACATGCCGTAGTTAAAAGAAGAACGTTGTGGCCAAGCAAACAAGTGCCTACTTGGAGGGAGCTCTTGATGGGATGGAACTTTCTCCTGGGGCTTTAAGACTCATAGAATCATAGCTTAGTTTGCCCCATTTTACAACCTTTCTTGCCACAGTTGTTAAGTGATTCACTGCAGTTGTTAAGTGAATCATTCAGTCATTAAACAAATTCCATCAATGGATGAAAACTAATCAAGGAGAGAAGCAACCTAGGACTAAGGAGAAATTTCCCGACAGAACAATTAACCAGTAGGACAAATTGCCTTCAAAAGTTGTGGGTGCTCCATCACTGGAAGCTTTTAAGAAGAGACTGGACAGCCACTTGTCTGGAATGGTATAGGGTCTCCTGCTTGTGCAGGGGATTGACATAGAAGACCTCCAAGCTCCCTTCCAACTCTGTTATTCTGTTATAGGGTTGGAAAGGATCTTGGAGTTCTTCTATTCCAATCTCATGTCTAAAGTAGGAATCCTTACTCCATCCTGGACAAATGGATGTGCAGTCTTTTCTTTAAAGACCTTCAGCGATGCAACACCCACAACTCCAGAAGACAAGCTGTTCCTTTGATTAATTGTTCTTAATTTCCTCCATAGTTCCAGGTTGGATCTCCCTCTTATGAAGTTCCACCCATTGCTCCATGTTCTGCCCTCAGTTGCTATGGAGAATAGATCAACATCCTGTTCCCTGGGACAGCCTTTCAATTATTCAATTATCAGCTCACCTTTAACCTTTCTCCTCATTCTTCTCTCCTGCTGCCTTCCCTATATAGCTATGCAGAACTTTGTAGGGCAGAAAAATCATTGTCATCAGCAGAGCAGGAGAGAACTTAATCTATTCCAAATATGCCCAGCCAAACAATTGTTGCCAACTTGCGAGAGCTGTTGCAACTTGTTGAATCCTTTGCAGAGAATGAATGGCGACCTCGCAGAGCTGCTGACCCCAATCCTTGGATGGTGTTGAACAGAATAGAGGAACTGGATCCTGTATGCAGGTGGGGGATCAAGTCTGAAGAACATGAATGACAGTTAGCAGGATTCAATGGCACCAGAAAAAGTGACTGATAAGTTTTTCACACTTACGACTTTTGTGGTATCCCAATGGTCACATGATCAAAATTCAGATGCTTGGCAACTGGTTCATATTTTTGATGTTTGCAGTGTGCCAAGGTTATATGATCATCTATTGAGACCTTCTGACAAGCAAAGTCAATGGAGAAACCAAATTCACTTAAGACCCATGTTACTAATTTAACAATTGCAGTGATTCATTTAACAACAGTGGCAAGAAAGGTCTTAAAATGGGGCAAAACTCACTTAACAACTGTCTTGCTTAGCTACATAAATTTTGGGCTCAATTGTGGTTGTAAATTGAGGACTACTTGCACATGAGAAATTATGGGGAGGTGGCCACTTCACTTACAAACTTGATAGGTGTATAAATAAATGTCCTTTTTTATTCTTCTGAGCTGAAGGAGTCCAAAAACTGCACTTTGGATCTGGGGCTACCCAGCCCAAGTGTAACCCCTGAGCAAACAAAACAATGAAAAACAAATAGAGATGAATCTCTTTTCTTCAAAGTGCAGCATCAACAAAGCCTGGCTGTCATTTTGTTTTCTTGGGAAGCCAAGTTTCCCCTAAGGGAGAAGAATCAGACTCGGTCCGGTTGAGTGGGTTGTGTGTCATACTCTTTTTCATGTTTTCATGACAACATTCCATGGAAGGAAAAGCCCTTCAAATGCACACAGGGGTGTGCCACAGAGGATCCCTGCAAGTGCACAATCATATACAGTACATACAGCAGAGAGAGAGAGAGAGAGAAGGGGAAAAAACCCTGCTCCTGACTCACAATTCCTTCACAATCCCTGAGGGAAGGGAGTGATCTTTGTTTTCCTTCTCAGGAACAGCTCTGACTTCAAGCTTCCGGGAGGTTAAAAAATAGATTTCTCCAGCCAAAAGCTGGAGTTTGTGCATGGCCGGGGAGATTGCAGGTCCTGTTTGAATCATTTGGGATTGCTGGCAGTCTCCTTGGGGTGGGGTTCATGTCCCACTTGGCAAATTATATAGGTAGTCCTCATTTAATGACCGGTTCAAAGTTACAAGGGACCCCCAAAAAGGCACCTATAACCCAGAGTCCAGGTTTTGACATTCCTCTTCTCATGTAGTTATATGATTGCATCTAGGACACTCGCATTAATGAACATTTGCAGTGTTCAGTGATTTATGACAATTTTTTTGTCAGAAATCAGCATTACTTCCAATTTCAAGCAAAAAAAATATATTTGTGAACAATGGATTCTGCAGTGTTTGCTCAATGATCACTGCAAAAAAAACCCCAAACAAACCATGTAAAATCAGGCTGGGTATGTGAAGATCTGTTTAATGACTTACTGCCTTAATTGCAGGCTCAATTATGATAATAAATTGAGGTCTATTAGTATGTGCATTCCCTTGCATGCAACACCACAAAACAGCTTGGAGTGACTCAGTCTGAGAACAATAAAAATAACAGAATAACAGTGTTGGAAGGGACCCTTGAGGTCTTCTAGTCCAATGGTCACCAACTGGGGGTCCGTGGACCACTAGTGGTCCGTGAGAAAATATTGGTGGTTCGTGTAAAAGTTATTTGCATTTTTTATATTGCACTAAATCAAGGGTCCTCAAACTATGGCCCCTGGCAACACAAACACAATGAGTGTTACTACAGAGAGTCTCCCCCCTTCGGGGGCCTTTTTGTATGGGTCTGAAGGGCAGAAATTCTGACTCGGGGTCTGCTTCAGCCTCCTGGTGCAGGACTTTGGGCGAAGGCTGGATGGAAGCGCCGGTAGTGGCAAAGAGCCAGAGGACCTTGTTCCAATGGGGCTGCATCATGGCCTGGAACTGGCTGCCCATCTCAGCCCGCTGAGCCTCCAGGCGCCGGTAGCTGGCCTTGCACTCCCACAGGTCTTTCCTCTGCTTGGAAAGCCTATGCTCGTAGTCCTCAGTGAGATGCTTCTGCTGAGCCTCCTTCTCCGTCAGATCCAATTTGAACTGAGCCAGCTGTTTTGCCAACTCTTTCTCATGGCGGCTGCTTAGCTCCAACAACTGCTTCCTGTTGGGGTCCTAAGGACCCCAAGCAGGCAGGCGAGGAGTGGCTGGAAGGGGAGGGGCAAGTAGAGGCTGGCGATGCATCCCTTGATGCGAGTGATATTTAAGTTGGCCATGCCCACCCAGTCACATGCCCACCTAGCCACGCCCACCCAGCCAGTCATTAGGCAGATCATATTAGTAGTCCGTGGGATTTAAAATTATGAATTTAGTGGTCCCTGAGGTCCGAAAGGTTGGTGACCCTTGTTCTAGTCCAACCCACTGCTCAAGCAAGAGACCCTATACCATGTCAGACAAATGGCTGTCCAATCTCTTCTTGAAAACCTCCAGTGATGGAGCACCCACAGCTTCTGGAGGCAAGCTGTTCTCATGTCAGGGTTAGTTCTAGGTTAGATCTTTCTTTAATGATCTTCCACCTATTACTTCTTGTCTTGCCTTCAGGTCAGTGGTGGGTTGCTCCCGGTTTGCAACAGTTCGCAAGAACCAGCAGTAAAAAAAAGTTAGTAGTTCGGAGAACTGGTAATAACATTGGCTGGCCACGCCCCTGAACCGGTCCCCAGTCTGGTCGCCGCACGCTTACCCCGCCCATCTCCTCAGAGGTTTTTTTTTTTAACTTTTAAAAGCATTTTTTTTTACAACCTCTTCGGCTGAAAAAATGCTGTTAAAGGTAAAAAAAAAAGCCTCTGATGATCGCAGGGCTCAGCTGGGATCCTCAGAGGCTTCTGAAAACATTTTTTCTGCAACCTCTTCAGCCAAAGAAGTTGTAGGGGAAAATAATCCCTTTAAAAGCTTCTGGCGATCCCAGCAGATTTACTTGATCATCAGAAGCTTCTAAAAGCATTTTTTCTGCAACCTCTTAAGGTTGTAGAAATAATGCTTTTAAAAGTAAAAAAAAAAAGTTGCCCACGCCCACCCATTCACATTACCCCTCAAGCCACGCCCACAAAATAAGCCATGGCCACAGAACCAGTAGTAAAAAAATTTAGAACCCACCCCTGCTTCAGGTGCTTTGGAGAATAGGTTGTCCCCCCCTTCAGGCACATATGGTGGAATCTCTCATCCAGGGAAGAAAAAAAAATCAAGCTATACACCCATTTCACAGAACCAAATAAGATGAATAGATCATGGTCAAATTGTGGGCTTGAACCATTTCTGGCTGGGGAAGGGAAGGCCCTAGAAAATGGGCCCAGCTGGGAAGGGAGGAAACTATTTGAGAAGGAATAGACCAGAAAAGTAACTGGTTCCTGTGACACTGTGTAATATGTAAGAAAACTGATTCAACCATCCTTGAGAGATAGTTGGTCAGTTCCTTCATAAAAGCCTCCAGATGAAGAAGCCAAAACACCTCGGGTAGACAGTTCCACTCACTTTATGGTGGTGAATTCCCCATCTCCATGAAAGCCAGATCGTATGTGGAAACTTTACATAGAGATTACACAATCTTGGGTTGGGTGTCTTCCCACGACACAGCTCATTAACCATGGATTATATTATTAACTTGATTGTCCAGTGTTGTGCCGTACATTGTAAGAGACTGGCTTTGCACAATTCACTAGACCAGTGTTTCTCAACCTTTGTCAACATTAAGATATGTGGACTTCAACTCCCAGAATTTCCCAGCCAAGTTCTGAAAATATGCTGAAATTAGATTGCAATATCTATACACAAACACACATACACAAATGTGTATTTGTGTGTTCACAAACAGAAAAACATCAATGTATTTCTGTTTCTGAAATATATATGTTATTTCTATTAATGAGCACTTTTATAGATTTAGCCAATTTATTTAATTAACTTACATAAATAATCACCTAATTAAAGGGGGAATGAAAATGCATTTTGTACAGACTTGTCAGCAGCAATCCAGAATGGGAAAAGTTGTGTATTGCCTGTTGTAAAACTTTGAACAAACTGTTGCTTAAACTTCTTCAGACCATTTGTTTCTTTTTTCAAATGCCAGTAATTTCTCCTTTATCTTCTTGATATAGTCCTTTCACTTGTAAGATATCCAAGGAGCTGTGTTTTGACGGCCACAGAAAAGGTTATTTCCTAGAATGGAATTTTAAGAGACATTTTTTCTGTTTGGGAAATAGCCAATTTGGAGAAAGGAAAAAAAATCTACAAAGGAAAGAGTAGACAAGCCACACAATGGCTAAAGATATTGAGAGAGAAACAGGAGGGCTGGCAAACAACTGGATCTGCTCAGTACAAAGAGAGGTCATGATAACTAAGAAAATAATAGTTAAGGGTCTTTTTTATAATCATGTCTGTAGAGGTCAGCCGAATTCTGTCATTCTTAAGGACTCCTGTACATAATGTGTTATTATTAATATATTTAAATGTAAAGACAATTCTCGCTAAACAAAATAAGAAAAAGAATACAGGAGGCCCTCAATTTAGAACACTATACTTACTGATTGTTTGAAGTTACAATGGCACTGAAAAAGGTGACGTATTATTGTTTTTCACACTTATGACCATTGCAGCATCTTCATGATCACACGATTTACATTCAGATGCTTGGCAGCTGACTCACATTTACGGTGGTTGCAGGGTCATGAGATCCCAGTTTTGCAATCTTCTGCCAAGCAAAGTGTCAGGGTTCCAAGTAACACCCCCCAACGAAAGAAGACTCTGAGGCCAGAAATTCCTCAAAGTTCCATTTTATTAGAGAGGTCATATTGGCACATATGGGAACTGTCATATTGGCACATTTGGGGGTAGGTGTTCATGCACACGGCATTAATTCCACAAACATCCACAGAGCCTCAACCCCCCCCCCATCTTTTTTTTCTTTAAATAGTATTGGGGCTGCCACTCTGGATTTAGCGGAATGGATAAAACCCCACACTAATTTGGCATTGATGTATTTTCTTAACTCAGCCATTTCTTTTGGAGTCATAGAGTAATTCTTTGGCTTGGGCAGTTTTGCTCCCAACATGAACTCAATCATGCACTCTGTTGGGTGGTGAGGGGGGAGGAAGTTGCAATCTTCCTCGCTAAAGACGCCCGACAGGTTTTGGTATTCCCTTGGCACCTGTGGGTTGCCAGGAAGTTCGTCTGCAGCAGGGGCTGCAGTTTCTCGCTTGCTGGGGCTGCTGGGGTTTGTGGCCTTTTGGCAACTGTCCAGTTTGATGTGTGGCAGTGGGCTTCTTAGCTTTCAGTAGCTGTCCTCCCATGTGATGGTCGGTCCCCATTTGTCTAGCCAAGCAAGGCCCAATATAATTGATTCAGTCATTTTTAGAGCTATGACGAATCGGATGAGTTCTCGGTGGTGCCCCATCTCCAGTCTAACAAGTTCTGTAACCAAAGTGGCTGGGGCTCCTCCTATTAGCACCCCATCATTGTTCAAAATGAATGAGATGTGCTAGGGGTCTTGTGCCTATCCCCAGCTGTTGGACTTGGGGAGGCTGTTCAGGCATCTGGTGCAACCAGTGTCTATGATGGCCTCCACCTCCCCATGGGCTCCCGTTTCCGGCACTACGATCTGGGTTTTGATAGTGAAGGGGTGGATGGCTTCACTTACCATTGGGTTGTCTTCACCGCTGCTCTCTTTGGCGGAACCCGGAGGGGTTTCTCTGGCTGGAGTTTCCACATTCCCAGCTGGAAGGAGAGAAACCTCAACAGCCTGTTTGGCAATTCTCCCCTTGTCCGGTGGCTTTCTCAGGGTCCTTCTTTCCTGGGGTGCGGAGGGGGTCCGGATCTGAGGGACTGGGCCATGCAATTGGATGCCCTGTGCCCATGCTGACCACATCGGTAGCACTTGATTGCCCCAGACGGTGTGGGTTGCGGCGCTTCAGTTGGCTTGAGTGGAGTTCAGTGGCCCATAGGTCTTCTTGCCAGTTTTTCTGCAGTCAGCTTCCGATGGGGGTGGATTTCCAGATCCATGGCCACTGCTGTGTTGTACCAGGCTTGAATATGCTCCAAAACTCCCCTGCTCCGAATTGCTCTGCATCATCTAGCTCTGGGGCTCCCTCATTGTGTAGTTCGGCTATCCACTCCACCACTTCTCCTTCATTCATGCCATCCGCAATTGCCAAAATCATGTCCCGATCGGTCTGGTATTGGTCACCATAGCAATCAATGTGGGACCAAACCTGATTGAGGAAGTAGGCCAGCTTTCCTGGGGTCCCATCAGACATCGCTCTGAACCATGGAGGAGGAGGGCTGGCGGGGCTGGTTGCGGGGCCGGGCTGGCTGCGGGGCTGGCGTGGGCAGTGCAGTTGTGGGTTCCTCCCGGTTCCACCCGGTTCCGCCGAGCCGGTAGCAGTGACATGACGTCACCGAACTGGTTCTGTCCCCCCCCCCGTGTTATTCTTACCTTTTATTTGCCCCCACCCCCAATCTATTGCTCCCTCCTGAGTCCCAGCTGATGGGCTATAAGGAAAAACTGTTTAAACGCTTGCCGTGGGGCTTCAAAGGGCCACCCTACAACTGATCAGTGGTAAAAGGCAGTTTGGTGGTAGACCAGTCCTACAAAAACAAATGAGTAGACCGGTGCCTGCAAAAATAAATGGGTAGACCAGTGCCTGCAAAAATAAATGGGTAGACCGGTACAGCTCTGCAAGCAGTTAAAAGCCTGGTAGAACCAGTACCTCTGCTAAATCCTAAAGAATTGTCACATGACCATCAAGACACGCACACAAAATAAGCCACGCCCACAGAACCAGTAGTAAAAAATTTTAGAACCCACCCCTGGGGCAGTGGTGCTGGCTGTAGGGCCGGTGCCTGCAGCGGGACCAGAGCTGGTGTCCATTGGTATTGAACCCACCCCTGGCCGGGGTAAAAGGCCCAGCTATGGGGGATCTGGTTGGCAGGAGGCAATCTGGGAACTGGTTGCTGAGGGGGGCTGTTGGGTCTCAGCAGCCCCAATGGTGGCCCTGGTAGCACTGGATTGGATAGATTTAACAGGCCTTGCAGTGGTGCTACTCCGACTCCAGCAGGAGCTGTCATCCCGGCAGACTGGACCCAACAG
The DNA here is from genome assembly GCA_012654045.1 of Ptyas mucosa. Taxonomy (NCBI): domain Eukaryota; kingdom Metazoa; phylum Chordata; class Lepidosauria; order Squamata; family Colubridae; genus Ptyas; species Ptyas mucosa. Next base: position 9,664,420 of record WNWU01000035.1, read on the forward strand.
GGAAGGCTATGGTGCAATCTGCTTCGTGCTGAGTAAAATGAGGTCAATGCTCCACTCGGTGCCCTTGGCCTGGAAAGGTGAACATGGGCTGAGCCAGAAACCAGCCAGCTGGGCCGGTGCTAGGAGGTTGTGCGATGCTGCCCATACTGAGTTGGTTGAACCACTCCAGTGGACCTGCCAGTGACTGGCTTTGCATTGGCAGTAGAAAACCCCACTCTTGAGAATCGCTGAGATTGGCCAGTCCTGGTGCTCTCCATTCGAGGGCTTGTGTCTGTCCGCTCTCCTTACTCCCATCTGTTGTTTCCGCAGCCTCACCCCACAGAGAGGGATCTGGTTGAGCAGCTTGTCACGGCTCTGCTCTTTGGGCTGGGGCACCCTGTTGGCGTCCTGCTTTGGTGGCCTCCATTGCTTTCACCACAGATTCGGAAGGGGAGTAGGTGGTCTCAACATGAAACATCGAACCAGTTCCAGTGATTCCCTTTGTGGTCACCATGCTCTCCTCCATCTTCCCTGAGTCTTCACACAGCCTGGTGTCGGGTTGGCACTTGGGGCTCAGGATCCCAGACAGCACCCTGGAGTTCAGGGAACTGGTTGAAGTTTTAAAGGAGATTAGGGTTAATGTCAGGGTTCCAAGTAACACCCCCAATGAAAGAAGACTCCGAGGCTAGAAATTCCTCAAAGTTCCGTTTTATTAGAGACTAGCTGAATACCCGTGTTCTGCTATGAAACTTTGTGATTGGGCTTGATAAATTGACACCCTTCTCTCCCTCAGGCTGGCCCCACAGAAGCCTCTCCTGTCCTCTCCCCTTCTCTCCCTCAGGCTGGCTCCATAGATCCTCTCCACTCTCCTTCTCTCCCTCAGCTTTGCCCCACAGAAACATCTCCTATCCTATCCCCTTCTCTCCCTCAGGCTTTCTAGCCCCTTCTCTCCATGAGGCTTGCCCCACAAAAGCCTGTCCTATGCTATCCCATTCTCTCCAGAGTTATTTTCAAGTTGGAAGGAGGAATAGAACGTCTAACTAATTAACATCAGAGTGTGTTATAATAATATAGGAAATACTAATGCTCTAATGGTCATTTTGTAAAATCCTTTCTTAGTGAGCACCTAGAAGCCAAGAGGAACATACGTGGCAAATTTCAAGTTTGTAGGCTTTACGGTTCTGGAGATTTCATAATTAATGCGTGAATGGTTTTTGCTTTTATATACATAGATGTCATATTGGCATATCTGGGAAAACCTGAATCTGAAAGCTTCCAGGTTTTCCCCACCCAAAAGAAAGTCCAAGTTCCTTCCCCTGTACCCACATGTCCATCACATGGTCCAATCAATGGACCGTCCCAACTGGAGATGTTTCCCAGTCACACCTCTCCAGGTGCAGGTGCAAATGTCCTTGACTCTCAGAGAAAGGAATGTTATTATGGCTACATATCTCCACCACTCTATCCTATCCCCCCTCCCATATTCCCACAGGATTAAGTGTGGCAGGCCTGAAGATCCAAAGAAAAAGATGGCCTCCAGGGCTCACACAAAGTTAATGGGGAAGCCAGATTCACTTAACAACCGTGTTACTAATTTAACAATTGCAGTGATTCACTTAACAAAGTCGTAAAATGGGGCCAAACTCACTTTAATTTCTTAACAACATACATTTTGGGCTCAATTGTGGTCATAAGTTGGGACTACTTGTTCTGCATTGTTCCTATTTAATAGTGAACATTGGGGTGAGTGCTGATAGAGACACTTTGGGGGGGAAACGGAACACATCCATTAGTATTGCTAGAGAGAAAATAAAAGTTTGCAGAAATTCTTTACCATTTGCCAAACCTCCTGAAGGGATATAGGGTAACCACCAACCTTCAAAAACCAAAAAAGACATAATTTGGGAGAACCATAGTGGACATGTCCCATTTTTAAAGCAAGTTGTGGTGTTCTCAGAAAATGGTGGCTGGTACTTTTCAAAACAGCTGTTTTTTATTAGAAGATCAACTAGTGCTGAGGATTCTTTCTTGCTCCCTACCCGGCCTCTTAGGGTCTGCTCACCCCCCTTGTTTTTTGGGTGGATGGGTGACCTCCAAGCAAACCTCGGTCACAACCATTCACCACATTTATTTTTAAAGAATTGCTGCATGGAGGCATTTGTTTTTTGGAAATAAATAAGAAGCTGGCACTTTGATTTGCAGTATGCTTGTTCTCTGCTAGTAAAGGACTTCCGGTTGGCACTGTCGGCGTTGTGGACAGTCTCCGCGGACTGCCAGCCCCGTGATTCCGTAAAGCCGCTTTGACAGTGCTAATCGGCTGTCTGGTGGCTTGAAAACCTCTCCATCGGGAGAAGACGGAGAGGAGAGCAGCTGGGTGTGGGTAGAGCTCCCCGTAAGCCCCTGGAACAACTCCAGGGGTTTGGAGGATGAGAGCCCCCCATTCAGCCCACTGAAGCTCCGGACCCGGGACGACTGTTTTTTAACAGAGCCAGACGTCGCGACCAACTCTGCAGACAAAAGGGAGATTAATTGAATTCAAGAGCAGACAGAGCGGAAGCAGGAGAACAAGCAATTTGCAAGTATCAATGCTTAGCTCCAGGTTTACATTGTTTCTAAATGATTTTTTTTGAGCTGGAGGCTGGAAAATGGCGCCTTTGTTGTGGGCGTGAAAGTGAAAGTTAGAAATGAGAGTGCTTGTTAAGAGATCTGCGCTCTGAGAGTGGATTAAAGCTGCTGGACTGAGAGTTTGATGGAGGTGGAGGAAAGACTATTTTGCTTGACAAATTATAAACTACTTCTGAAAATTGTCTAAGAGACTTTGTGGCTGTTAAAGGGAAAAAGATTTTTCAGAATAAGATGGCTTCTAAGCAAGTTAAGCTAGGACTTCCTAAAAGTGGAGGAGGCTCTCCAATAGTGTCAGTAGTGACACAAAAAACACAACTCCCGGTGGATCCACAGAGGTAGGAGGTTTCTTTGAAAGAACTTAAGGAATTTATAAAAGAAGCCATGAATAATCAAACTGCAGCTATGAATGACCAAACAGTAATCACGGATGGGAAACTTAAAGAATTTGCGGAAGATATAATAGCAATTAAAGATGTTGTTGAAGAAAAGCATAATAAAATAAGAGAAGATATTATTCTAGCAGTCTCAGGATTGGCAAAACACCTTATTCAGTTGGAGGAGAGCGTAGAAGAAATTAATGAAGCCAATTTGAATTTGGAAAATAAAATAGGAGAAATTATGACTAAAACAGAGAAGGTGGATGATGAACTGGTTATGTTACAATACAGATCTATGGAATTTGCTTTGAGACTGAGAGGGCTAAAAGAAAATAGCCGTGAAAATTTAAAGGATATTTGTGCTGAAGCTATGGCAGAGATAATTAAAGAAAGATCAGAAGACGTAGCAATTCAGATTGACAAAATCTACAGGGTCAATTCCTGGGTGGCAAGACAAAGGCAGTTGCCAAGAGATGTGGTGATCTATTTCACAACCAGGAGGATCAGAAATGATATCTTACAAGCTTCCTACAAGAACAAGGTTCAAGTGGCTGGACAAGAATTAGTGGTTCTGAAAGAGATCCCTCCCAAAATGTTAAGAGATAGAAAGAACTTTGGATTACTGGTAAATGAATTGAGAAATCAGCAAGTCCAGGACAGATGGGATGTTCCAACTGGTCTAATCGTGAATTATGGTGGAGAAAGATACCGTTTAAATACAGTTTGGAAGGCGAAAGATTTTCATGTCAATGTTTTAAAGGCTGGATACCCATCCTCACTGGGAGGGGGGGCAGAAAGAAAAAGGAGATGTTACAACAAGAGAAAGATGGAAAGCAGATACAAACCTATGCTGAAGTTGCAGCCGGAGGAATCATCATGGAAGAAGATTTAGTGCAATCTGGGGGCCCATCCCCAATTCTTGAACCACCCAAAAAGACAGAGGAACCAAGAGAACAACGACTGACACGAGCAACTTACAAGCGTGAAGAACAACTAAAAGAGCAACAGTCTCAAGTTTTACTTCAAGAAGTCCAAAAAACAGAAGCAGTGGGAGGGGCTAGGCTGAAGAGTAAGATGGAGGAGGATATTCAGCGGATGCTCTTGAAGCTTTGAGGGGCCAAAGATGGCAACTAAATTCCTATCTTGGAATGTCAATGGTTTAAATTCACCACAAAAAAGAAAGAAAATGTTTCATTATTTGAAACAATTTAAGAATGATGTTGTTTGCAAGAAACACATATTAGATTATCAGATCAAAAATATTTGATAAATTCAAGATTAGGTACACACTTTGTAGCATCAACATCAGAGAAGAAAAATAGTTTAGTTATATATGTAAAGAAGGGATTATCAGCTAACTTAATTGAGGCAGACACCCAAGGTAGATATATTGCAATTGAATTACTAACTCAGAATGGAAAAATGCTCTTAATTGGAATATATGCACCTAATCAACAACAAGACAAATTTTATAAATTTTTACATACCAAAATAATACAATGGGATTATAAATCTTTTATATTAATGGGTGATTGGAATGGAGTAATAGATACACAGAAAGACAAAAAAGTTTGTCAAAGACTTCAATACGTGTGAAATTACCTAAATCTTTTTTTGATATGATGGAAGATATGGAACTGAGAGACATTTGGAGAGTACAGAATGTTGAGGAAAGAGATTTTACTTTTTTTCCTGATAGACATCAATCCTTCTCCAGGATTGATTTTATACTAATTACAATTGATTTCCTTTCTAGGGTGAAGAAGATGAAGATATGTCCAAGAACTTTAACTGATCATAGTCCGGTTTGGGTGGAATTGGAACAGGAAAGGGGAGAAAGGAGGTTGTGGAGGTTAAATGAAAATTTAGTTATGAAGAAAATGTGAATGAGCTTAAAAAACAAATGAAAGAATTTTTTGCTACTAATATGTATAAGGGCACCTCTATGGAAATGGTATGGGATGCAAATAAGTCTTATATGAGGGGAACTTTAATACATATAAACAATAAATATAGATTAAAACAACAAAAGAAGCGGAAAGAGATTGAGGAGGAGATAAAAAACAAAGAACAATTACTTATAATTAACCCAGGAGATAAGAAAGTAAAAGAAACAATAAACATACTACGACAGCAATTTAATATGATTATGGCTGACCAAGTCGCAACTAGTTTACAATATGCTAAACATAATACATTTTGTAATGCTAATAAACCAGGTAGGTGGTTGGTCTATGTGTTAAGGAAAAAACAAAAATCATGAGTTATTGATAAGATAGAATTTAGAGGTAAGGAAGTTTATCAACAGAATATGATTAAAAAAGCCTTCTTAGAATTTTATACAAAGTTGTATGCTAGTGATTCAATTCAAGGTATAGATATAGATAGATACCTAAATGGGGAGAGTATTCCTGAATTAACATTAGAACAGAGGGAGGGGCTGAACCAGCCAATAACCTCTGAGGAGATTATTGCGGCAATTAAACAGTTAAAACAGGTAAAGCTCCGGGAACAGATGGATTAACAAAGTCTTTGTCAAGATATTAGCAAATAGACAAATGCCAGTTATGCAACAAACAATTCACAGTGACCAATCAGGGTTTATAAAAGGGAGACAAATGAAATATGTTAGACAAGTTGTAAATTTACTGGAATATTTGAAAAAAAACAACCAAGTCCCTGCAGTGTTTATATTTTTGGATGCAGAGAAGGCATTTGATCGATTGAATTGGCAATTTTTGTTTAAGATAATAGAAAAAATGCATTTTGGAGAATATTTTATACAATCAATCAGAGCAATATATCAGGAACAAACAGCACAAATAATAGTTAATGGAGGTTTAACAGATGTTTTTAAAATTGAGAAAGGAACAAGGCAGGGTTGTCCCTTATCTCCATTGCTATTTATTTTAACTTTAGAAGTTTTATTGAACAAGATACGTGACTCGGATAAAATAAAGGGAATTGTAATTAGACAGCAAGATTACAGATTAAGAGCGTTTGCTTGGTTGAGATAAAGTAACAACTTGGTTGTTACTTTATCTCAACCTATAGAATTGATTCCACATATGTTGGATATATTAGGTCAATATGGTAAGTTATCTGGATTTAAAGTAAATCAACATAAGACAAAGGTGATAATCAAAAATATGTCTATATCCCAAAGAGAAGACTTAGGAAGAATAACGGGGTTTGAAATAGTTAAAAAGGTTAAATGTCAGGTTTCGACGTAATCTCAAATAAATTTCATTTATTTGAGATTACGTCGAAACCTGACAGACAGCCAAAACTGATTCTCTGAAACCAACCCCTTCCTTTCTGCTTCTCAAAATCTCAATGCCCATTGGCCATCTTCCAAGTCAGTCTCTTCTGCCAACTACTTCAGATCACAGGAATGTCCCCCTCCCCCATCACCTGGGTTACCCTATCTACTAAGAGGGAGAAGAACACTAGATCAAATGCCAAGCTACTAAAACTTCAAACTGCTTCTGCTAGCTTTTTTTTTTCTTTTCTCTTGGATCTTCATGGCAGCGATGAAAATAGTTAGATCGCTGACATTAAATATCTAGGAGTATATATTGCAGCCTCAAATATGAAATTATTTTAAAATAACTATGAAGTCCTTTGGCAAAAAGTGCAGAAAGAAATGGAAAACTGGAAAAAGTTACAATTATCCTTATTGGGAAGGAAAGCAATAATAAAAATGAATGTGTTACCTAGGTTTTTATTTTTGTTTTAAATGATATCAGCACTTAAGAAAGATGGAAACTTGAGGGAGTGGCAGAAAGGGGTTAATACTTTTATTTGGGATGGGAAAAAACCAAGAATAAAATTGAAAATTATACAGGCTATATGGGAGAGAAGAGGTCTTAAAATGCCTAATTTAAGATTGTACTATGAAGCAGCTGTTTTATCACAAATTAGTGATTGGTTTAATTTAACTGAAGAGAAAATATTAAATATAGAAGGTTATGATCTGTTATATGGATGGCATGCTTACTTGTTATATGAAAAAAAAGTGGATAAGGTGTTTAAAGGTCACATACTTAGAAATGCTTTGTTGAGGGTTTGGAAAAAGTATCAATATAAGTTAAACTATAAAATACCTATATGGGCAAACATGCAATAGAAAATATAAGTATAGAACAAAAACAGGAGGTGATTACCTATAAAGAGCTCCTTTTTATGGAAAGGGGCAAATTGCAACTGAAATCTTTAAATGTATTGAAAGAAGAAGGGATAATTTATACCTGGTTTCAGTATGGCCAGCTCCAAGAGAGATGGAGGGAAGATCAAAAAATTCGTGTTATGCAAAATGAGGAAAATTTGGTAAAACAGATTAGAGATCAAAGTCAAATGCATATTAAAAGGTTGTATAACGCATTATTGGAAATAGATTTGGAAACGGAATTGATTAAGGATTGTATGATAAAATGGGCACAAAACTTTCAGGAACCAGTGATGATAGAAACTTGGGAAAAGATCTGGGTTAGAAATGTTAAATTTACGCAAGCACAAAATTTAAGAGAAAATTTTTATAAAATGTTTTATAGATGGCATTTAGATCCTAAAAAATTATCATGTATGTACCCAAATTTGCAAGCTAAATGTTGGAGATGTGATTGTGAGGATGCAACTTATTATCATATATGGTGGACTTGTAAGAAAATCAAAGCATTCTGGATTAAAAATTTGGTGGGTGATGCAGAATATTTTGAAAAAAAGGTTGAAATTTACTCCGCAATTGTTTTTATTGGGTATAACAATGGATTGTACATCATCAGAGACTAAACTGATCCTAAATCTAATATCGGCAGCTAGGCTGCTGGTTGCACAATATTGGAAGAAGGATTCTTTGCCTACTATTGAAGAGTGGATACTGAAAGTAGCGAACTTAGCGGAAATGGTGAAAATCTTAGCGTATTTGAAGGACTATTCACAAGAAAGATATATATCGGAATGGAGAAGATGGATTGATTATATTCAAAATAAGTACCAGACAAGAAAATACCAAATAGCTTATGAATGAATGTTAAACTTTAGATGTATTATGTTATCCACAGTGGAGTTAAGGTTTTAGGGGGGGATTTGTTAGTTTAAGGATAGTTAGTTTAATTTAGTTTATGATTGCTAATTGAAACACCCTGTATTTTGCTCTGGGAAGTCTGGGGGGGAGGGCAGGAAGGGGTGTTGGGGAGGTGGAGGGAGGGAAAAAGGGTGGGGGGAATATTGGGGGGGGAAAATGTTTTTATGTAAAACTTTTCAATAAAAAAAAATGCTAGTAAAGATTGGTGATAGGTGTGGGGTGGGAGATATAGAATTTGCCAGAAATCCAAGGAGTTGTTTAGAAGAATATTGGCATCCATAACTACCATCCCCACAGCTGGAAAAGTAACCAGAAGCTTGATGCAAGGAATATAATTGCCAGAAGTAGTCTTCTAAATTAGAGCATCTTGCCAAGAGCTGTTAAATCTGGATTGCAAAACTCCAGTTGAACCAGTAGAGGGCTGCAAGGAACAGGCATTTTTAGGTGCTCTTTGCTGCCCTCTCATGGTTCTGTAAGTTTTACAACTTCTTGGAGTATCCTTTGTCAATATGACATTTCAAGTATTCTGTCTTCCAGATGTGTTCTTTGAAAGGAAATGAGAAGACCTGAAGGAGGGCTGGCCTGCTGTGCCCTGCCATTGGCCAAAAACAATGCCTTCTGATTAGAAATTAGAATATATGCAGCCGCTTGGTGGTATTTGCAAAATAAATTGATAGCCAATGGAACTCAACAAACTCTTTGGTGTGGCTTTGTATCCTATACTGAAGCATACATGAAATCACCCAACCTGGGATTGCATCACATAGCAGGTGAAAATGGCACTGGTTCCTCCTCCTCCTGGAAGGGACCTTGGAGGTCTTCTAGTCCAACCCCCTGCTCAAGCAGGAGACCCTATGCCATTTCAGACAACTGGCTGTCCAGTCTTTTCTTAAAAGCCCCCAGTGTTGGAGTACCCACAACTTCTGAATGAAAGCCGTTCCATTGGTTAATTGTTCTTGCTGTCAAGAAATTTCTCCTTAATTCTAGGTTGCTTCTCTCCTTGATGAGTTTCCATCCATTGCTTCTTGCCTTGCCTTCAGGTGCTTTGGAGAATAGGTTGACCATCTCATTTTGTAGGAGCCCCTCAAATATTGGGCCGCTGCTATCAACTCAGCACTAGTCCTTTTTTTACACTAGACTAGACATACCCAGTTCCTGCCACTGTTCTTCATTTACTCTGGGGTTTAGTGCATTGTAGAAACCCAGTCCTTGTGATGTGCATATGCAGTAACTCTTCCATGCAGCATCTAGATCAAGAACTAGGAAAATTGCATAATATGAAAGTGTGAGTAGAAATTTTCCCTGTCTCCAATTATTTGAGGACTCTAATGCATGGAAAGGAAAAGCAATTTGGCACTTTCATTTTTCTGCATTAAACTGGGAGGGATCATACACTTCGCAAAGAAAAAAAAATGTAAGATTTTGTAAAAACATCTGTTCAGTTGTAAAATATTTGATTAATGGGCAGACAATTCCCCTGGGTCTCCGTTTCGGCTCCCAAGAGAAACTGCCTTGATTTGCAGAAATCAACAGGTGAAACAGTGCTGCAGATAAGCATAATTGGTTGGTAAAGACTGCAGGAAAAAAACCTGCTTTTTCAGGTATAGGAGGAGAAGATTTTAACAGTTGACAATCCTGCTTTCCGAGCAGGAGCTCAGCTTCTCAGTCATCAAGGAAAGTTCATGCACACATGCCAAGCCTTCTCGGCCCTCTTCACAAAAGCCGGATCTACAAAAACCAGCTGCTTAGCTCTGGGCAGCAGGAAGAAGACCGACACTGGTGAAGATCAAAGAAATCATGATCTTCTTGGACCAGCTGCTTTTTAGGAGTGTTGGATTTTGGTTCCCAGCTTCCCAATCAACCAGAATGTAGGTGATGGTGATATTTACAAGAATAACTGAGTTGGAAGGGGCCTCTTCTAGTCCAACTCCCTGCTCAAGTAGGAGACCCTTTCCCATTTCAGACACATGGCTGTCCAATCTCTTCTTAAAAATCTCCAATGTTGGAGCAACCACAACTTCTGGAGGCAAGTTGTTCCGCTGATTAATTATTCTCATTATCAGGATATTTCTCTTAATTCTACCATGGTTTTCTCCTTGATTAGTTTCCATCCATTGCTTCTTGTTCTGCTTCGAGATTTGAAATTTTACACTGAGAAACTGGGAGAGTATGCCAGAAAGCATAGTAAACTAAAGGTAGTCCTTAACTTACAATTTAAAACCATTTGTTTAGTCACCATTTGAAGTAACAATAGCATTGAAAAAAGTGACTTACAAACAGCCCTGATACTTAACCATCACAGCATTCCCACAGACATGTGGTCAAAATTTGGGTGCTTGGCAACCAGTTTATATTTATGATGGTTGCAATGTACCACGTGATCAGTTTGCAACCTGCCCAGCTGGCTTCCAACAAGCAAAGTCAATAGGGGAAACTGGATTTGCTTAACGGCTGTGTGGTCTTTTAACCACTGTCACGAAAAAGGTCAAAAAAGTGGGTGTTTAACAGCCACCTTGTTAAGCAACAGAAATTTGAGGACCACCTGAATTTCTACATTGCTGTGAAGATTGTTGGCCATGGGATCACTGGGAATTGAGTTCGACCAGAAGGAGACTTTATTTTTAAAGTGTTGTTTTAAAATTTCAACAGTAGGTACTTACTAATAATTGGAAGAGTCACTTGAATACATCATCACAAACCCACCACTGCTCCCGAGTCCTTAGACTTGCTGCTCAAATAAGACTCTCCAGACAAACTTTGGGTAAATCAGAACACCACCTGTCAAGGCAAACACGGGCATGAGTGAGTTAATCCTTTTCCCCAGTTGTTGAAAGAAATGGGGGTTGCGTTTAATGCCCGGGGCTCTTTTGATGGAGCAGAATCACACTGAGGCATTCATTCTCACCAACATGCTTAGTCTGATCATTAAGGATTGTTTACAGGATGATTTATTTATTATAGGTAATCCTTGACTTATGACCAAACTTTCTGTTGCTGAGACATTTGTTAAGTGACTTTTACCCCCATTTTATGACCTTTCTTGCTACAGTCCTTAAATGAATCACCGCAGTTGTTAAGTTAGTAACATGATTGTTAGGGGAATCTGGCTTCCCCTTTGACTTTGCTTGCAAAAGGTGATCACATGACCTGGGACACTGCAACGGTCATACAAATGAGTCAGTTGCCAAGCATCTGAACTTTGATCATGTGCCCATGGGGAAGCTGCAGTGGTCTTAAGTGTGAAAAATAGTGATAAGTCACTTTTTTTCAGGGCCATTGTAACTTTGAACGCTGAATTGTTGTAAGTCAAGGACCATTTATATTTGATTTGATTCAGTCCTGCCCAACACCAAGTGATTAATACCGCTTGATGGGTCTTAATTCCATACGTAGCAGAGATGATCTTCAATGGTTTAAACCAGTGTGTTTCAAACTTGACAAATTTAAGATATGTAGATTTCAACTCCCACAATTCCCCAGCTGGCATTAATTCTGGGAGCTGAACCCTTTAAAGCCTGCTGGCTGAGGAATTCTGGAAATTGAAGTCCACACATCTTTAAGTTGTCAAGTTTAAAGAACACTGGTTTAAATGATATATTAGAGGCCAGGGATGTGTCAAGAAATCACAACTATCTTCTGGAAATCTTTTTCAAGCTAAGCTGAGATGGGAGCTTGGAAACACACTCTCTGGGTGTATTCAAAGCATCTCTCTTAGCTACTGGCACATGGGTATAGCAGGTGACTTTGGAGGTGTGACTGATGGAAACTAAAGTTGGCAACACCTATCCCTCAGGAAAGCAACATGTACTTTTCCTAACATTAAGGGATGACTGTCGATAGATACTGATGATTTCAAGGAAGATGTAAGGATGGGGAAATATCACAACAGCCAGGAAATACAACTTTTATGCTGCATGGGTCTCCAGCAAGAAGCACCAGTGTTTTGCATATAAATGCCAAGTGTGGGTGCATATGTGCACAATTTCAACTCTCTAAAACCTTTGGTGTTAAATGTTGCCACTGTAGTCTTATTACTTTTCATTCTGTCCTATGAAAGAATATTTTATTTCAACCATTTCTTTTTTTCTCCCTTACGTTTTCAGTTTTTTACGGGTGGGCATCTTCCCAGCACATCATTCCAAGGCCAAATGGGATCCAAATCCTTCCCCTCAATTTATGTAATGCTATTGTAATAAGAAAATTGGCTAAGACAAGGCTTCAGGGATTTTATTGATTATTCCAGTGGTGTAATTCAATTTTTTTTTACTACCGGTTCGGTGGGTGTGGCTTGATGGGAGTGGTATGGCTTGGTGGGCATAGCAGAGGAAGGATACTGCAAAATCTCCATTCCCATCCCACTCTGGGGTCAGCCAGAGGTGGTATTTGCTGGTTCTCCGAACTACTCAAACTTTCCGCTACCGGTTCTCCAGAACCTGTCAGAATCTGCTGAATAACACCCCTGGATTATTCCCTTGCAATATTGAAAGTCACTCTTGATCATAATTGATATTATGCTATCTTTGCAGCAACTTAGTAGGTCTGAGAGAATAGGTTTGAATGGTACTTAGGTGACTCAGATTTAAATTCAGCATCAACCCCCACCCCCATTCATTAATCTATTTGTTCTCTCTCCGTCTACACTTAGCTGTTGTGAGGAAAAACAAAAGAGGAAACACTATATTTACAACTTCAAAGTCCTGAATGAAAGATGGACTATGAATCCAGCAAAGAATTAAATAATAAAGCATCACAAAACCTAAAGCTACAGTATGTCCCATCTGGAATCTGCATTCATGACATGATGGAACTTCTCTGGACATCAAGCCCAAAGAAAGTCCGGAATGGAAAGGGAAACCTCAGAAGCCAGAACAAGAAACAATGGATGGAAACTAATGAAGGAGAGATTCAACCTAGAACTAAGGAGAAATTTTCTAACAAAAAAATTAACTGGTGGAACGGGTTGCCTTCATCATTGGAGGTTTTAAAGAAGAGATTGGAGAGCCACTTGTTTGAAATTGTATAGGGTTACTTGAGCAAGAGGTTGGACTAGAAGACCTCCAAAGTCCCTTTTAATCTTATGATTCTCTGAAAGACCCCACAGCATGTGGAATTGACATCAGAGAGAACATAGATAAGAACTCATGAGAGTAGGAAGTGAGAATAGCGTCTGTTCTGATGTACCCAAGGGCTTGAATTATTTTGCTGCAATGGTACCTTTCTTATGTGAGTTCCCTGTTAATCCAAGTCAGTGGTAACAATCTTAAAATGAGTAGACTCAAATCCAAAATTTGTAATTTACACAATAAATACAGTAGGGGAAGATTTGGGTTAATTTCTGGTACAGGTGGTCCTTGATTTACAACCATTCATTTAGTGACTGTGAAGTTACAATAGCACTGGAAAAAAAAGTGACTTATGCTTGTTTTTCATACTTACAACCATTGCAATGTCCCCATGGTCGTGTGATCAAAAATTCAGCTGCTTGGCAACTGCTTCATATTTATGATGGTCGCAGGATCCTGGGGTCATGTGATCCAGGGGTGAAATACAGCAGTTTCTGACAGGTTCTGGAGAACTGGTAGCAGAAATTTTGAGTAGTTCGGAGAACTGGCAAATACCACCTCTGGCTGGCCCCAGAGTGGGGTGGGAATGGAGGTTTTGCAATATCCCCCCCCCCCCCCCGGAGAGGGAATGGGGATTTTGCAGTATCCTTCCCCTGGAGTGGGGTGGGAATGGAGATTTTGCAGTATCCTTCCCCTGCCATGCCCACCAAGCCACGCCCACAGAAAAAAAATTGGATTTCACCACTGATGTGACCCCCTTTTGCAACCAGCTGACCAGCAAAGTCAATGGGGAAGCCAGAGTCACAGATTAATAACACTTAAGAACTGCAGTGATTGATTTAAGCACTGTGGCAAGAAAGGTTGTAACATGGGGCAAAACTTAATGGCCATCTTACTTAGCAATAGAAATTTGGGGCTCGATTGTCCTAAATCTAGGACTACCTGTATCTGAAAGACCAAGTTGTAATATTTGCTCTCCCTGCTAAATCTGGCTACTTGGAATGCTGTTTATTAATTTATTGATTTTTCAATTTTTGTGGCTTTGGGAGCCAGGCCAGAAAAGGAGTTTATTAGGTAACCAGGTTAAGCGGCTTGCATAAACCTATGCTTCGAGCCAACCTCAGTCGGGAACTTTCTGAAGCTAGCCGACTATTAGGACGGCACGGAGGGCTTCAGCCATTGGGAAGGAGCTGCGATCCTGCTTCCTTCTCTCCCTTTCCGTGCGAGGAGGTCCGGTCCAGACCGCCGATCCTAAGGCTCAGGATAGGAGAGGGTGGGGAGGGGGCGAAGGCTCGCAGGACCACCTGGCATCGGCCTCCTCTAGACGGCTGCGCTCTCCCAGGGAGCCCCCTCCCCTTTCGTCACCCTCCGAGGTGCTTCCCTTTCCCACGTGCGCGCGGCCCGCCTCCCCTTCGCTCGGCCGAAGCTGGGGGAAAAGCCGCGCCAGCCTTTGCGCCGCGCTTCCTCGTCCTGCCCCTGCCGCTCCGCCACCCCCGCCCGGCTTCCCGGGGCTCCCGCAACTGCCAGCCGGGCGCGCGTCACTCCGGCCAGGAACCAGCGCGGTGGGGATGCGGGTGCGCGCCGCGCCGCAAGGGACAAAGCGAGAAAGCCGCGCCGGCCAAAGGCTAGTTTAGAGCGAGAGCCGCTCCCGCCACGCGCAACTTTCTTCGCCCGTGGAGAAGTTCCCCGCCTGGAGCAGCGCCCGAGTTCGGCCAGCCGGGAAGTCGCGGCGCGCCGGAGAGGAAACCGGGCGGCCGCAGCTGGGGCGCCGCTGGAGCCGCCTGCCTGCCTGCCTGCCCCGGAGCGAGGGACCAGCCGGCGCCGGGCTTGCCCGAAAGCGGCCTCGCCGGACGGCGCACGGTGGAGGAGTTGCGCCCGCCCCGCGCTTAGCCGAGCAGGTAACCGGAGGGAGCCGGGCTGGGGAAGGCGAGGAGGGGGCTTCTCGCCGGCCCCGGGGGCTCAACTCGCTCAATCGGGTGGGGAAAGGGGGAGTCCGCGCAGCTGCCTAACTTGGGTCTGTGGAATCTTGGCTAATTCTGGGTGCCGGAGCTTATTGCAGCAGTGCGGCGTTGAAGAGGCCGTGGGAATCCGGCCGGTTGGGTTCGCTTCCTAACTTTGAGTCCGTGGGAAAACGTGCAGGGCTGGCTTCGCGGCTTCCCCTTTGTAAGTTGCTTTGGAAGAGGAGTTGCTGTTCGGCCAAGGAAGGGTTGCCCGTTGTGTCTCCGCGTGTGGCCTCCTTGCTCCGAAGGGACGGCAGGAGCATCGTCGACCGCGGCTTGGTCCCTCCTGGAAGCCCAGTATGTCATTCGCCGGCTTTGGTTGTCTTCTGCTGAAAGTTGAGACCTTCTTAAGGGTACCAGCCTTGAACCTGACTGGCTCATCTGCAGGTGGCATTTTTCTCTTCCTTCTGAGTGGCATAGAGTCGGTCAGCAGCTTGTTTGGCAAGCAAAAGACCCCCCGTGCTTTGTTTAAAATTGTGGCATTGTTGAATGGTTAGAATTGTGCTGTTGTGTGTGGGGAGTATTATGGGCACAGTGCAGGTAATCCTCGATTTACAACAGTTCATTTAGTGACTCCCAAGTTACAACAGCACTGAAAAATGCAACTTATGCCCGTTTTCATACTTACAACTGCAGCAGCATCCCCATGGTCACATGATCGAAATTTGAATGCTTGGAAACTGGTTCTTTTGTGACCTCTGACAAGCAAAGTCAATGGGAAAGCCAGATTCACTTAACAACTGTGTTACTAACAACAACAGCAGTGATTCACTTAACAAATGGGGCAAGAAAAGTCATAAAATGGGGCAAAATTCACTTAACAAATGTTTCGCTTAGCAACATAAATGTTGGGCTCAATTGTGATCTACCTGTATTATGGCGGTGATGATGTGTAGGAAGGTCTCTCCTCTACATGGCACCACTGAGCTCCAAGGAAGTGCCTTTCTACCATCCAGAGCAGTGTTTCTTAACCTCAGCAACATGCTGGCTAGGGAATTCTGGGAGTTGAAGTTCACAAGTCTTAAAGTTACCAAGTTTGGAAGCATTATTATCTAACTTGGCCTTTCTGGATACATTTTTATTTATTCCCTCCCCCAACCCCCTGTCCTCATGATTAGTGACCTCATGATTAGCAACCACAAACAATTATCTTGCACGCGGTTCATAATTTCTGGCTCTTTCTATTACAAGGAAGACAGAAGTTCCATTAGCTTTTAAATACTAATTTAAAATGTTTTAACGCAGGATCAACGTGAGTTAGAATTTGGGTAGGGGCCACTTGGGAATTTTGGGGCTATGGGCTAGACTGGGAATGTGGAAAAGCGTGGCAAACCACTTCATTCCTGGCACTAAGAAAAAGGTATCGCTGTTTCTGTGAAGTCTACTTAGGGAAATCTTTATTATTTAATCTATGCCAATGTAAGACAGTTTTTAAAAATATTTTGGTAGTTTATCATTGCCAGTAATAAAATATTATTGTTTTTGCTTATGTAAAGGTTCAAAATCATTTTAGGACATGAGTTTGTTCTAGTAGAGACTTGAAAACCAGAATGCAAATATTTTAATCACACAAAACATTTGCATGTTTAGGCAGAGTACTTCCTGTTGTGTTCAGTGGGACTTACTCTCATGTAAATGCTGAGAACTTGCAGCCTAGGTAAACGCTTAATGTGCTTAAGAAGATACTTTGTTCCTGGGAATGTCATTATTGGAAATGGCCAGGACCTCTGTAGGTCATCTTTTACAATGTGATCAAAAACAATTATTTTCAGACACCCTCTTTTTTGAAACAGGCATGCAGTTAATTAAAAAGTGGGTTTTTTCTAACTTTCTGTTCAATTATAAAAAGAATGTCTTATCCTTCTAGAAAAATGATCATATAGAAAACAAATAAATCTTGGTTATTTAATACCTCTTTAATGTACAAACCATAACTGGTTGAATTCCCATAACATTCTGAGCCTAAATCACACTCCTTATGCTCCCCTTTTGCAAGTTGCTTTGAAGGAGGAGTTGCTGCTCGTTCAAGAAAGGGTTTGCCTGTTGTGTCTCTGCATGTCGCCTCTGAGCGCAAAAGGGACAAATATGATTTAGTGGATCAAATGAATTCAGATCATACATACCTCTAATGCTCACATCACACTGTCATGTTTGCCTTAGTTTCTTGAAGGGTGATTGGCTTTGAATATGGACAACACAATGATTTTTATATTATATTTCATAAACCATAACACTCAAGTTCACACAAGATACTTAACTCTTAAGTTTAGGTTAACAAAACACAATGGCATAATATATTATGTCCCAAAAAATAAACAAGAAATTGGATTAATGGGCTGGGCTGGTTTACATAATATTTCCAGATGGCTTTCCATAACCTTTGAACCACAAACTATCGAGCCATATTTGAATCTCATCTAATGAGTTGTGAAATCCCTAGCAGGGTGTCACAAAGAGGAGAACCTTACTTTGAGTTAATTCAGAGCAAGCAACATAACAGAAAACAGAAGGGACCGTGGAGGTCTTCTAGTCCAACCACCTGCTCAAGCAGGAGACCCTATACCAGTGATGGCTAACCTTTTTGCCGTCACGTGCCAAAAGCAGGGGGAGTGTGTATGTGGGGGTCATGCACGTGCGTGCCCATACCCATAATTCAATTCCTCCCTGTGCCCCACCCCCCGTGCATGCACACACAACCCGCTCGCGGCACACGACGGGAAAAAGGTTACTGGTGTTCCTGGTAGGCCCGTTTTTGCCCTCCCCAGGCTCCAGAAGCTTTCATGGAGCTGGGGACGGTGAAAACAACCTTCCTCATCCCTTGGAGGACCTCCGGAGGCTGGAAACAGCCCGTTTCCCAACTTCCGGTGGGCTCGGAAGGCCCGAAAACAGGGGTGAAATGCTCCCAGTTCGGACCAGATCGCCTGATCCAGTAGCGATGGAGGCGAGTGGTTGGGAGAACTGGTAGCGAAAATCCCTGCCCCCCCATGTCCAGCTGAGCTGCACAATCATCAGAGGCTTATTTTCTTACTTTTAAAAGCAATTTTTCTACAACCTTTTTGGCCAAAAAAAATGCTTTTAAAAGTAAAAAAAAAAAACCTCTGATGATCACGTGGCTCAGTTGGGATTGTCAAAGGCTTTTAAAAGAATTAAAACCCTTTTTTTCTTTTAAATGCCTCTGATGATCCAAGCTGAGTTGCCTGATCGGCAGAGGCTTTTTAAAAAAGCCTCTGCCGATCAGGCAACTCAGCTGGGATCGTCAGAGCCTTTTGAAAGCATTTTTTTACAAGCTCTTCGCTGAAGAGCTTGTAGAAAAATTGGTTTTAAAAGTAAAAAAAAAAATTGGCCACACCCACCCAGTCACATTAATCCCCCTCCACCAAGCCACACCCACAGAACCGGTAGTAACAAATTTTAGATTTCACCACTGCCCAAAAACCAGCTGGCTGGCGCACGCATGCATCCTGGAGCTGAGCTAGGGCAATGCTCACGTGCCCACAGATATGGCTCTGCGTGCCACCTGTGGCACACGTGCCATAGGTTTGCCATGATGGCCCTATACCATTCTTGCCAATAGAATTCAACAAACTCTTTTGTGGAGGGTTGTATCCTATACTGAAGCATACTTGAAACTACCCAAGCTGGGGTTGTGCCACATAGAAAATGGCTTTGGTTCCTCCTCCTCCCCCTAATCTATCCCCCTGCTTAATCAGGAGATCCTGTACCATTGCAGTTAAATGGCTGTCCAGTCTGTTCTTAAAACTTCCAGGGATGGAGTACCAACAACTGAAGACAAGCCATTCCACTGGTTAATTGTTCTGTCAGGAATTTTTCCTTCATTCTAGATTGCTTCTCTCCTTGGTTAGTTTCCATCCATTGCTTCTGGTCCTGCCTTCTAGTGCTTTGAAAAATAGGTTGACCCTCTCTTCTTTGTGGCAGCCCCTCAAATATTGGAAGACTGCTCTCACATCTTTCCGGTCTCTCTTTTCATTACACTAGACATACCCAATTCCTGTAACCGTTCTTCATGTTTTGACCTCCACCTTCATGACGTGAAGCTATGCCCCTCCCAGTGCTTCTACTCTTACCAGATCCTGGAAAGTAACAGGTGACCCATGAGAAGTTACTTCATGGGCATATCTTTGCATATTGGTGCATTGGATTAGATTTTTGGCAAGATTGAAAGCCAATATTAGAGCCACTTTAGTCCAGTGGTTAAGGCACCAGACCAGAAAGCAGGAGACGGTGAGTTCTAGTCCCGCCTTAGATATGAAAGCCGTCTGGGTGACCTTGGGCCAGTCACTCTTTCTCAGTCTAACCCACCTCCCAGGGTTGTTGTGGTGGGAAAATAGGAGGAGAAAGGTGTGCTGGATATGTTATATCTAGCACACCCTCCT
Organism: Ptyas mucosa; assembly: GCA_012654045.1. Classification (NCBI taxonomy): domain Eukaryota; kingdom Metazoa; phylum Chordata; class Lepidosauria; order Squamata; family Colubridae; genus Ptyas; species Ptyas mucosa. The sequence goes on from WNWU01000035.1 coordinate 9,683,944, forward strand.
TTACCTTTGATGAGATTATTTGTAAAAATTATAAAGGCATGATACAAATAAATAAAATAGACCTGTCCATTTTTACTTAATTTGGTTATATCAGTGTTTTTCAAGCTTGGCAACTTGAAGATGTGTGGATTCCCACTCCCAGAATTCCCCAACCTGCATGAATTCTGGAAGCTGAAGTCCACACATCTTCAAATTGCCAAATTTGAAAATGGCTGGGTTATATCCTGCCTCCCTATCTGCATCTCCTGCCTGGTGATGACGGAAGATACAGATCTATTTAGAGATTAGCACACCATGTGGGATTGGATAATTCCATCCTTCCTTAGCTGCTGCTTCTCAGAAATGATGCTTCTTGGGAAAAACGGGTTTTTCCTGTAAAATAAATTGTACCTTGTCATGATGAAGGAAACAGAAGGCTTTGCATGCTGATGGGGTAATGGAGAAACAGATAGTCCTTGCTGAACAAATGGTCACTCAGCACCTGTTCACAGTTGAGGTGGACCTCAAAAGCAACTTAAGACCTGGTTCTGGGGTTAGTGCACGCGCGCGCGCACACACACACACACACACACACACACGTACACACTATCACATGACCACATTTTGGGCACTTGGCAACTGGTTCAACTTCACAGCCAGTTGAAGCATTCTGTGGTCATGTAACTGCAATTTACATGGATTCACTTAACAACTGCCATATTCATTTACAGCCTCAGCATTCACTTAATGACTGCTGCAAAAAGTTTCTAAAATTGGACAGAGTCACATGGGTGCTTCAATTTATGACTATCAAGACTATCAAGATGGAAGTTCCAAATTCCATTATCATTGTAAGTCAAGGACTACCTGTCTACACACTTTTTCGCATCACTGTGTGACAATTTCCAGGTGGGGTTATACTACAGTAACTAGGGGCCTGTTGTGATATTGGCTGGGTGTTTAGGGTTCTGCAAAATCTGATTAGAATTAACCATTTTGAATTTGAGATTGCTTCTGAATTTCAAGTTCGAAAATCAACCTAATTCAATTCAACTTTTGAATTATAAACTTGAATGGATTTGATTCCCATTTCTGATTTGACAAAAAGAAATAAACCACCATATTCCTGTGCCTGAACCATCCAAGAGATTGCTGGGTACCTGATTGGGGACCTGGAATCAACTAGCCATTCAATATGGAAAACTGATCCAGTTCAGAGTTTGCATCCTATTATCTTTAAATCTCTTTATGTATCCCTACTGAATATGATAAAAATAGTCAAAATCATTTAGAAAATGCTTGGGTGGAGATGTTTACCTTATTGCTGTTAAAAAAACAAACACCTTAGAAAAATGCTACAATGATCTCATTGCACATCAGGCCTCAAACCAAGAATGATGTGGTGAATCTTCAAGCTGAGTTCTTTATTGTTTTCACACCTATAGACCAGATCTTGCAGACCAAGAACTCTAATACGCACCTAAAATATACTATGTAGACTATTAAAAAGAAACTATCTTCACTCTCTCTCCCACAAGATCTCTGGGCTGAGTTGTCCCCTTACTCCTCTGAACTTCACTTCCTCCTAGGGATTCACCCTGTCAATAGATTCCATCCCACTATATTCTCTTGAGGACTCTTGTAACTATGTTGCCATCCTTATTTTGCAGTTAAGGACATTAGCATGGTTGGCCTAAGACAACCTTCCCATCTAAAGTCCTCTAGATCAGGGGTGTCAAACTCGATTTCATTGAGGGCCACATCAGGGTTGTGTTTGACCTCTGGTAGCCAGGGTGGGCATGGCCAGGGTGGGCGTGGTCAGCTCGACATCACTCATGTAGTAGCGCCTCAGGTGGCCCGAGCAGTCTACCAGTGAAAATGGGCTCCTGAGCTCCATTTTCAGCTGCCATGGCCTCCTGCAACCCTCCGCATGCGACCCTCCTGAGCTCCATTTTCACTGGCAAAAGCACAGTGGACCGGTCCTTCACTGTTTCCAGGGCAACCCCGCATGTCAGATCTAAGTACCCCATGGGCTGGATTCGGTCCCCAGGCCTTGAGTTTGACTTCCCTGGTCTAGATAGAACTTGGAGCGCCCAGAATCAGAATAACAGAGTTGGAAAGGACCTTGGAGGTCTTGTAGTCCAACCCTTGCTCAAGCACAAGGTCCTATTCCAGAGAACTGGTTGTCCAGTCTCTTCTTAAAAGCCTCCAGTGATGTAGCACCCACAAAGTCTGGAGGCAAATCATTCCACTGGTTAATTGTCCTCACTGTTGGGAAATTTCTCCTTGGCTCTAAGTTGCTTCTCTCCTTGGTTAGTTTCCATACGTTGTTTCTTGTCCTGCCTCCAGGTACTTTGAAGAATAGGTTGAACCCCTCTGCTTTGTGGCAGGCCCTCAAATATTGGATCACTGCTATCATGTCGCCCCTAGCCTAGTCATTCTTTTTACTAGACGAGACATACCCAATTCCTGCAACCCTTGTTCGTATGTTTTAGCCTCTATCCCCCGAAAATGATTAACCTTTGTTGTTCTTCTCTGCACTCTTTCCAGAGTCTCAACATCTTTCCAGAGTCTTTCCAGAGTCTCAACATCTTTTTTATATTGTGGCAACCAAAACTGCATAAAATATTCTAAATGTACTCTTACCAAGTTTTTATAAAGCAGTACTAATACTTCATGGAATGTGATTCTACCCCTCTGTTAGTGCAACCTAGGATTACATTGGCTTTTTTGGCTGCTGCCGCACACTGTTGGCTCCTATTTAAGTGATTTTTCCATAAGATCCCTCTTACAGTTACTGCTGTTAAGCCAGGTTTCACCTAACCTGTACTTATATACCCCAGCCAGAGGGTTGCGTTCTTCTTCTTACACCCACCTGTTTTGAAATCCTTCTACAAGAGCACCCACCCAAAGCCAACTCAGTTGGCTGAGCTGTCCATTGTTGGACCGAAAGCTGTCGGTGGCTTAACTGTGCTTTCTGTTCAATGAGAAGCCAACTTCCACTTCAGCACTGCCCTATTGTCTTCTTCAGAGGTCCGCCCTGTGTTTCATTCATCTCTGCATGGAAGGGCATCAGACTGAAACGTTCTAGCCAGCAAGTTGAGTAAGGCATCAACAATGACAACAACAGCATCACAATGGGGTGTTGTAAATATGAACCTCTGGAATGGACTTTTTTGATCCCAAAGAGTAATGTTATTGACCAGGAATGGTTATGGTTAGAAGAGGCTGAAAGGAAGGAGGGATAATGTGTGGTTAATGATGGATAGACTGCAGATGACCCTGTTCATTTATTTTTTTGTCTAGTTTTGTCATGAATCTGGAGGTTCTTTCAGAAGACCACAGAAATGTCACGGTGAGCTAAAATAAGTGGTTAAATAAAGTGGGATTGAAACTTAGCTTTGTGTCATGGAGAGGCTGGGAAAGTCAAGACTATTTGTATTTAATCTTAAATTTGGTTTAGAACACTATTTTTTTTTCATAATAGATAGCCAGATTGTTTTGACTAGAACTGAATTTAGCAATGTCAAGGTCTGGATTTTCAGAATAGACAACTATTGTTTATGTATGGTATCTGTAACTTCTGTTTTACCCAAGAGTTGAAGACTTTATACATAACATTCTCCCTTCGTTTTGTTCATCAAAAAACCCCAGATCTTTTTCAGGGAGGTAGAATTTTAAAATTAGGACATAGGATCTCAATCCAAGACCCATGTCATACTCGCTACAGATACTCCTAGACTTACAACAGTCCATCTAGTGACTGTTCAAAGTTACAATGGCACTGAAAAATGTGACTTATGATCCCTTTTCACAGTTATGACTTTTGCAGCATCCCCATGATCATGCGATCAAAATTCACACTCTTGGCAAGTGGTTCATATTCATGATGGCTGCAGTGCCCCAGGGTCATGTGACCCATTTTTGTGACCTTCTGACAAGCAAAGTCAATGGGGAAGCCAGATTCACTTAACAGTTGTGTTACTAACTTAACAACTACAGTGATTCATTTAACAACTGTGGCAAGAAAGGTCATAAAATGGGCAAAACTTATCAAATGTCTCACTTAGCAACAGAAATGTTGGGCTCAATTGTGGTTATAATCTGAGGACTTCCTATATATTACAACAACTACTTCAATGCAGTCAACTGTATTATTATGATTTGTAGAAATGAAAACTTCACTGACCTGGATCTGAATTTGGCACATATCACTCAACTATACAAAAGCCTTGCTTGTAAAAAAACAGACAGAGTTGCATCAGAGAGCAAGAATGCAGACATTAGAATAATACAATAATAATATTCCTGTCCTTAAGGAATTTGCTTTGATGTACAGCAGCCACTCAAGTATGCTAAGATGGTTTCAAAAGATAACACATTTTCTTCTGGGTATAGGTTCAAGAACAAAACAAGATTTTGAGACATTTGCATCTGTCTTCTCCTTTGAAGAGCCTTAATTGTTCTTAGCTTGATTGTTGTGCATGAATTATTTGACATCAGGAGCGTCTTAGAGAGAGATTGTGGTTACCATCCTAACCTTCTTGGACCCTCCTACAGATGGTCCTGGTGGTTGAGCTGTGCAGTTGGGGAGATTCAGCTTGACTTAAGACCACAATTGAGCCCAAAATTTCCATGGCTAAGCAGGACAGTTGTTAAGTGAATTTTGCCCCATTTTATGACCTTTCTTGTCAGAGTTGTTAAGTGAATTACTGCAGTTGTTAAGTTAGTAACACAGTTGTTAAGTGACATTGACTTTGCTTGTCAGAAGGTCACGAAAGAGGATCACATGATCCCGGGACACCGCAATGTGAGCCAGTTGCCAAGCATACGAATTTTGATTGTGTGACCATGGGGATGCTGCAAGAGTCATAAATGTGAAAAATGGTCATGTCACTTTTTTCAGTGCTGTTGTAACTTCAAATGGTCACTGAACAAACTGTTGTAAATTGAGAACTACCTGTACTTAAATAATTTGGGGTTGGGCATGCATGAAGAATCCTGAATTCAAGTGATAGGGGTTTCTACTCCCAAAATGGATACTACAGGTAGTCCTCAACTTATGACCACAATTGGGGCCAGAATTTCTGCAGCAAAGCAAGGTGGCTGTTAAGTGAGACATGCCCAATTTTATTACTTTTTTTGTGTGCTATGATTGTTAACAGAATCACTGCAGTTGCTAAATGAATCCAGATTCCTCCTTTCTTGGAAGCCATCTGGAAAGGGTGTAAATGGTGATCACATGACCGCAGGATGGTGTGACCATGATAAATCCATGCTGGTTGCCGAGCTCCTGAATTCTGATCATGTGACCATGGAGATGCTACAATGGTTGTAAGTGTGAGGACTGGTCATAAGTCACTTTTTTCAGTGCTGTTGTAGCTTCAAATGGTCACTAACTGAAGGGTTTTAGGTTGAGGACTAACTGCATGGGAGCCTTGTTACATCACAAAACGGTGACCGTGATGGTCATGGCTAAACCCTACCTTACCAATGCTCTGTTTTTATTTCAGATCCTACCCATCATCTATGAACTCAGTGGGACTGTAGGCATCGCCGTTAATCAAGGGCAGGCATCTTTGGGGAATCTTTTTGCAAAGAGTTGGGGAAAAAGGACTATAATGTTGATGCAGTGCATTTTGTCTCTGACTTGAAGTGTCTTTGGAAAGATTTTTTACAATGGAGGGATATTTATTTCAGAGCGTATAATGCTTTTTTGGGTGGGTTTCCCATCTCAACACGGAACGCCATCCGTTCTCAGCAATTACACTCAGGGGGTTGCAACAGAAAATCTGTTCTGTGTTGGTTGGACTTCTCTTTGGACATTAATGTGATGTTGGATCCCAATCTTGGCAACTTTAAGATGTCTGGACTTCAATTCCCAGAATTCTGGGAATTGAAGTTCAGACATCTTAAAGTAGCCAAGGTTGAGAAACACTTGTGTTAGATGCTGGTTCTTTGCTTGGCAATGCGCCCGCCTCCTCCTAACTTTCTTTTCCTAGTAGATTTTTGGGAGAAATGCCAGATAAAGCAGGAAATTTCTTGGATGCCCAGTAAGGAATTTGGGGCATGTTGATGGCCGCTGGCACCAGGCTGCCTCCTGTGCAATCTCCCCCACCCTGGATTGCATGTGTGAATTCCCCCAAGCGCCTTGCTTGTTTGATCTTGCAGCAAATGGCTCATTTTGTTTGGATCTCTGGATGGTTTTGTTCTGTGTTGTTGTGAAAACAATGGAGGGAAGCCACCTGTGTGGAGTTAGAAATCAAGGAGAAAGGAAAACAGACTCCGGGTGGTTGGTTTTTAGTTGTTGGACCGATTGGTGTCCTAAATGGAGACAAAATTGAAGAGGCTGAAAAATGAAGGTTAATATCTAAGATCCTGGAAAAAAATTGTGTGCGCAATGGGAAAACATATGAGGATTCTTGTATCTATGGGATAAAATGTTGTCATCATTATTTTAAAGTGAAGGACACTAGCATGGTTGGCCTAAGAAAATCTTCCCATCTGGGGTCCTCTAGATAGAACTTGGAATGGATGCTCCTAGAATCAGAATAATAAGAGTTGGAAGCCCTTCTAGTCCAACCCCCTGCTCAAGGAGGAAACCCTACACCCATGATGGCGAACCTATGGCACGGGTGCCACAGGTAGCACGCGGAGCCATATTGGTGGGCACGCGAGTGTTGCCCTAGCTCAGCTCCAGCACGCATGCGCGCACTGGCCAACTGATTTTCAGGCCTTCCGGTTCCCGGAGGTTGGGAAACTGGCTGTTTCCGGCCCCCAGAAGGCCTCCGGGGGGATGGGGAAGGCTGTTTTTGCCCTCCCCAGACTCCTAGAAAGCCTCTGGAGCCTGGGGAGGGGGAAAAACGGGCCTACCAGGCCCACCGTGCCATCGCGTCCAAAAGCAGGGGGAAGTGTGGGGGGGGGGTCACATGTGCATGCATGGGAGGGCGGGGCGCATTGAATTATGGATGTGGGCACCTGCACCTGCGACCCCCCCCCGCTCCCCCCGCTTTTGGCACGTGACCGCAAAAAGGTTAGCCATCACTGCCCTACACCATTTGAGACAAGTGGCTGCCCAGTCTCCTCAAAAGCCTCCAGTGATGGAGCACCTTCAACTTCTGGAGGCAAGTCGTTCCACTGGTTAATTGTTCTCACTCTTGGGAAAACACATCTCAAAAATATTATATTTCAAAGGAATTCTAAATTAATTAATTAAATTAATGCTATGTCTTACCAATGTGGGGACAATTTTGTTTCTGAAAATGACTTTTTGGTTTTAATTTCCTCCAAGAAATTTTTCACCCCAACATTTGGAGAAATGTGAAAGAGAGACCTACAACTAAGGAGAAATTTCCTGACATTGAGAACGATCAGTGGAATGGCTTGCCTTCAGAAATTGCGAGTGCTCCGTCACTGAAGGTTTTCAAAAATTGATAGGACAATCACTTATCTTAAATTGTATACGGTTTCCTGCTTGAGCAGGGGGTTGGATTAGAAGACCTCCATCTCTGTTATTCAGTATTATGTAAGTACTTTGTCAAAATTATACATTGCGCAAGGAAAGGACATGGGGCCTAGTTTTTTCACAATTAAGCTAAGCCAAGGTGCCTTGTCAGTTTGCACTAAAAATGCTGGGTGGGTGCTAATTTAAATTATCACTTGTAATTTACACATGAATTCTACTGTGTCAGCATGTGATGTAACATTGTATAACATGAGAGCTCTGAAAATAGGTGAGTCACAGTTCAACAAAAATTAACATATACACAAGCAAAGCATCAGACTTTGGTGTTTCCGTCTGGAGGGCTCAGCTGGACAAGCATCTCTTCCAGTTTTGCTCTACAATGGAGAATCTCCATTTTATGTAAGAATTGGTCAGAAATTATCCATCTGTTATGGATTCCACAGATTTTGATAGAAGAAAATGGAATGGCACATGGATAAATGAGATACATTAAAAATAAGGTGGCCAGATTTTAACATTGGTAAAGAGGGACACCATTGACGGGGGGCGGGGGGGAGCGGGCTTGATTAAAAATTTGGTATATATGGAGCAACAAAAATTTTCATAGAACACAAAAATAGTACTGTAATATATTTTTTAAAATTTCAACGTAAGTACAATTTACAAATATAATAAATAAATAAAAATTATGTATAGTATTATTTTATTCTATAGGGACTACTCAAAGGGCTGAAAAAAGTCATTTCTGATAGGTCCTCACACTTATGACCATCCTCACATTTATGCCCGTGCATTCTTAACAACGATGTCACTCATTTCACAGCTGCTTCTCTTCACCATGGTGATAAGATAGGGCAAAAACGTAAAATGTGAGGACAGTTGTAAGTTCGAGGACTGCTCAAAAGTGCGAGGACCAGTCAAAAATAACTTTTTCAGCCCTCTGAGTAGTCCATGTGTAGAAAAGGATTACCCAGAGGGCTAAAAAAAGTAATTTCTGACAGGTCCTCGCACTTTTGACCGGTCTTCGCACTTATGACTGGTCATCATTTATGCCCATTGTAGCATTCTTAACAAACGTGTCACTCATTTCATAACTGCTTCTCTTCACCATGGTAAAATGTGAGGATAGTCGTAAGTTCGAGGACTGGTCAAAAGTGCGAGGACCAGTCAAAAATAACTTTTTCAGCCCTCTGAGTAGAAAAGAAAGAGGTGGTAGGTTTGAGGAGAAAGATTGCTGTACAATAAAAAAGATGAAAGGGAAGAAAACCAACCCCAAACAAATATAAAGATATTAAGATAAAGAATGAATTGTTAAACTTTAAAGAATAAAAGAGAACAAATATGAATAAATAGCAATAATTAGAAACACACATACAAACATACAATGTATTTTCTTTGAACAGAGTATTTGGCTGGTTCACAAATTTAAACAGTGTTTAGTCATTTCAATTAAATTTACAATTTCTATATTTCCTTTTTGCCATATTTATTCCTCATCTATTTTTTTAAAAAAACAATATTACCCTTCATCCTCATCTCTAATCTTAATCAAATTCAATTTTTCCCTTCTATTCTATATTATACCCCTTCCCATTGTCATCTATTTTTATATCCATCCTCACATTGGTTAATTATGTAATATTACAGTTTAATACAAATTCAACATTTTAATATAAATCAGTTAGTTATATAACTATCTTTTTTGTATATTAATCAATATGAACATGAATATTCCAATTATTTCCATGCAATCCAATTTCTTACAAATCAATTAATTATATTTACCAATAATAATAAACCAAATAATTTTCCTCATATATCCTCCAAACCACAACTTAACCATTTCTGCTTTCAACACAATATACAATTAATAGTATCTCAATCATTACAATTCCCTAGTTAAATAGAGCTTTTTTTCTTTTGTGTTTTAAAATCTTGAACTCTCCTCTTTTGCCATTTGCCATAAATTTCCCATTGTTTGCACCTACCTTTTTTGATGAGGAAAAAGAAAAGAAATCTGCCTTTCCAACATTGCAAGCAAACAGCAAAGCCAACAACCTGCTTTAGTTTCGTTTTCGTTTTCAGCTTGAATTGCACAAGGAGAAAAAAATGTGCTCCAGCAGCACTCTTTGCAGCTAGCCAAAACAGCTGAGAGCAAATCAGCTGAGAACCGGGAGGCCAATCTAATCAATTTATGGTAATTAACCTATGCTGAAAGGGGCTGTTTTTTCTATTTTTGCAGGTACCAGTCTACTCATTTGTTTTCTTTTAACACTGATCAGCTGTAGGGCGGCCCTTTGAAGCCCCGCGGCAAGAATTTAAACAGATTTTTTTTCTCCTCTAGCCATCAGCTGGGACTCAGGAGGCAGCAATAGATTGGGAGTGGGCGGGGTAAGCAAACCCGTTCTCCCGCCAATCGGGACTTTTTAAAAACGCTGCGGGATGCGGGACAAATTGTTGAAAATCGGGACTGTCCCGCCAAAAGCGGGACGTCTGGTCACCTTAATTAAAAAGGAACTTCTTTAAATGCTGACTTTGATTTTCAAAGGGGGCACGTGAAAATACAGATGAAACTTCCAAATGACACAGCTTCCTGCCAGTGATTTCCCTGATTGTGCATTTTTCCTTTGAAGGTTTATGATAAACATCTATTTTGGGCCACTTTGTAGGAAACCGACTCCCTAAGCTGGCCAGGATTGGATCACCTTCTAGGCCAGGGTTATCCAACCTTGGTAATTTTAAGATCTTTAAAACTTGTGGACTTCAACTCCCAGAATTCCCCAGCAAGCATTGAGTTGAAGTCCACAAGTCTTAAAGTTGCCAAGGTAAGGCACCCGTGGTCCAGGCAAAAATTCTGTAGTTTTTACTAATGAGTTAATTATACTTTAAAAAAAAAGAATAAAAACATTTTGATCCAAAGATTTACCAGGAAAAGAAGACACTAGAGAGAGATAGAAAATCTTAGTAAAGGACTGGTTTGTTCTTTGGTATAATTTATTTAACATAGAACATAGAATAATAGAGTTGGAAGGGACTCTGAGGTCCCTTAGAGGTCTTCTAATCCAACCCCCTGCTTGAGCAAGAGACCCTATACCAGTGATGGCTAACCTTTTTGCTGTTGCGTGCCAAAAGCAAGGGGAGCTGGGGGGGGGGTCACGTGTGCATCTGCTCACACCCATAATTCAATGCGCCCCGCCCTGCACACTTGCGTGTGACCCCCTGCACTCCCCCCGCTTTTGGCATGCGATGGCACTGTGGGCCCACTAGGCCTATTTTTCACCTTCCCCAGGCTCCGGAGGCTTTCTTGGAGCCTGGGGAGGGTTAAAATGGCCTTCCCTATCCCCCCGGAGGCCCTCTGGAGGCCAGAAACAACCTGTTTCCCGATATCCGGTGGGCCCAGAAGGCCCGAAAATCAGCTGGCCCGAAAATCAGCTGGCCCGAAAATCAGCTGGCATGTGCACTGGACCTGAGCTAGGGCAACGCTTGCGTGCCCACAGATATGGCTCCACATTCCACCTATGGCATGTGTGCCATAGGTTCACCATCACGGCCCTATATCATTTCAGAAAAATGGTTGTCTTAGTTGTTAATTTTAATTAATTATTCAATTTAATTAATTAATTTAATTAATTGTTTTAATGTTGAAGTCGCTGCTGAACTGTTGTGTTACATGTTCATTTATTTTCTGTGTTGGATTTCTGTTTCATCTTGCTTGAAGGATCCAGTTTTTTTTCACTACAACAGTCCTGCATGCCAGATTAGTCCAAAGTCACCGAGGACATGACTCTTAGCCACAATCTTGAATTCCCACTGTACTTCAATATTTTAGAGTTCTTTTGGATTCCAGAACAGACTAAAATCATTTTCCCCCTTTGTTTCCATGCTGGGCGTGGCCTGCTGAATCCCTGAAATGAGCAAACGGTTTTATTTTAACTCCGCTTCCGTTCCGTACTAATTTCATGCACGGGAAGAATACATAACTCTCTCCCCCTCGTGTCTGCACACACAAAAGAAATAAGGAAAAAATAACCCTTTCAAATGACTTAGCGGGAACAATAGACTGTGTGCCCCTGGGGAGAATTTGGTCTGGAGGGAGGAGACAAATTTGCTATCGGCAGCCTGGCTTGAAACAATAGGAGCTATTTTGCACTTGGTGAACGAGTGTCCAGCTTGTTGAAAAAATAACATTGGGGACAAGGAGCCTGAACTGAGTTAAGTCCCAAAGATACTTTTCCAAAAGGCAACTGGACTTTCTTGGGTTTTTTCCTTGAAAACGTTTTGCTTCTCATCCAAGAAACTTCTTTAGTACTTCAGTTTGGTTCAGTTCAGAGAAGCGGAGCATTTTCAAGGGAAAAAAACCAAGAAAGTCCAGTTCCCTTTTGGAAAAACATCTTTGGAACAACCGTCGCCTGGATGGTTGAGAATCTCTGTAGGAACTGAGTTAAGGATTGGCACCCTTGTGGTCCTGACAGTCCTCTATTAGGCAGCCTTGCTTGGGAGTAAATTTTGAAAAAGGAATCAGAACTATCTTGAGGGCAAAGGCATCCTCTACAGTCCTCAATTTACAACCATTTGTTTAGTGACCATTCGAAGTTACAGCACTGAAAAAAGTGGCTTATGACTGTTTTACATAATTTACGACCATGGCAACATCCCCATGGTCACATGATCAAAATTCAGATGCTTGACACGTATTTATGACGGTTGCAGTTGTCCCGGGGCCGTGTGATTCCCTTTTGCGACTTTCTGACAAGCAAAACCGATGGGGAAGCCAGATGCACTTAATGACTATGTTACTAATGCAGGGGTGTCAAACTCGAGGCCCTCAGGCCAGATGCGCTGGCCGCAGTTTAGCGAAGGGGAAAAGTCACAATATATCATGTGAGGCCAATGTGATGCCGTGAGTTTGACCCCCTTGCTAATGTAACAATTGCAGTGATTCACTAAACAATGGTGGCAAGCAAGTTGGGCAAACCTCACTCAAAAACTTTCTTGCTTAGCAATGGAAATTTTGGGCTTAGTTGTGGTTATAGGTCTTATCTGTAGTGTGTATGGCAGAGTTTATAGTGTGGACTGTTGTGTGTGGGATTGTTTTCTCCATTTGGATTTTATCCCTGGGTGGGAGGAGGGGAGAAAACAGTCCTTTAGGATTGTAACCCATGTTGATAAGTGACAAATGCTGATCACAATTAGCAAAGAACAAACTTGACTAAGCAGCAGCCCCAGTGTTGATTTTGGAGCCACAGGAGCTATAGATTCCTGATTGATCAATTCAATTCAGAATAGAGCTGGAAGGGACCTTAGAGGTCTTCTAGTCCAACTCCCTGCTCAAGCAGGAGACCCTATACCGTTGATAGCGAACTTATGGCATGCTTGCCACAGGTGGCACGCAGAGCCCTCTCTGCGGGCACATGAGCCATCACCCCAGCTCACCTCTGCCGCACAGGTGCGTGCGCTTCCCGCCACCCAGCTGGTTTTTTGGGTCTCTGTCAGCCATGCACAGGGTGCAGGGCGCATGTGAAAGATGCATGTGTATGCGTGGGGGAAGGTGGAGTGCATGTGTGTGGTGGGGTGACAAGTGCATGCATGTGGGGGTGGGGCACACACGGGGGATCATGTGCACATGCATGGGGGTGGGGCACAGGGGGCGTGCACATGCATTGCATTATGGAGTGTGTGTGGTTTCACGCACGCATGTGCACGCTTTCAGCACTCAGTACCAAAAAGATTAGTCATCACTGCCCTGTACCATTTCAGACAGGCAGCTGTCCAGTCTCTTCTTAAAAGCCTCCAGTGATGGAGCACCCACAACTTCTGAAGGGAAGCTGTTCCACTGGTTAATTGTCCCCACTGTTAAGAAGTTTCTCCTTAGTTCAAGGTTACTTCTCTCCTTGATTAGTTTCCATCCATTGTTTCTTGTCCTGCCTTCAGGGGCTTTGGAGAATAGGTTGACCCCTCTTCTTTGTGGCAGTCCCTCAAATACTGGAAGACTGCTATCATGTCACCCCCCCCCCAGTCCTTCTTTTCTCTAGACTAGCCAAAGCCAAATCCTGCAGCCGTTCTTCATATGATTTAGTCTCCAGGCTTTTAATCATCATAGTTGATCTTCTCTGCACTTTTTCCAAAGTCTTAACATTTGTTTTGATAATTTTTTAATTGAAAATCCTACTCTCGCCTGATTTTCCCAAGTGGGGTTTTTTGGGGATCCAGTACTTTTGGGGGTAGGAACAACTAGAGGTGAATGGTTGGTTTTATGTTGGTTTTAAATTAGGATTGAGTTTCAGTGCTTTTCTTCAAAGCAAACCTTAGAAGGCACTGAAGAGAACAGCTTATCTGGCAAGTTAGCATCACCCGGATTGGGCTTCAGATCAGAGATTGAAGTGTGTGGATTAGTTTTGAGTTGCATTTCTTTTTTCTGTTTACTCTTTGCAAGACCAGTGTGTGAAAGTTCTCCAGGAATGGCAGCATTTCAGCAACGTGTCACTTGTCATTGAGAATAGGTTATGCGCTGACCCTGCAAAGTGGGTCAAGGGTGACACGTGGCTCTCCTTTTATGGGTCTACACACCAGCTTGTGTTCCGCGCCTTGGCTCTTCAGCGGAGAGCTGGGCCAAAACCAAAGGCCCCTCTCTGCAGGCGCCACTTGGAGGAAACACTGGCTGACCTCTTTGCTGAGACCAGAAGGAGGAAGATGCCTCGGCAAACAGCCTTCGGGACTGGAAAATATTAAAACATTCTTTAAGAGGAGGAACTGGGGACAGGGAGGAGAGAGGCAGAAGAAAAACCAGAGGGCAGGTTAATATACCAGTTTAGTATCCAGCTCCTTCTGCAGGCTTAAAGTTTCTGCCCAAATAATAGGGATCTTTTTGTTAAGAGTGTGCAGGAGAGAAGAGGAGAGAGATTTTTAAGGTGTCTTAACCTTGGGTGATGCAAAGAGGGAGGGAAGAGGAGTAGATGCAACATTATTACAGGTAGTCATAGAACATAGAATAATAGAGTTGGAAGGGAACTTGGAGGTCTTCTAGGCCAACCCCCTGTTGGAGTAGGGGACCCTATACCATTTCAGACAAATGGTTATCCAGTCTCTTTTTGAAAGTCTTCAGTGATGGAGCACCTACAACTTCTAAAGCCAAGCTGTTCCTTTATCTGATTGCTCTCACTGTCAGGAAATTTCTCCTTAGTTCTAGGTTGCTTCCCTCCTTGGTTAGTTTTCAACCATTGTTTCTTGTCTTGCCTTTTAGTGCTTTGGAAAATAAGTCCTTGATTTATGACCACAATTGAGTCCAAAATTTATGTTGCTAAGGGAGATGGTTGTTAAGTGAGTTTTACCCTATTTTACAATCTTTCTTTCTTTCTTTCTTTCTTTCTTTCTTTCTTTCTTTCTTTCTTTCTTTCTTTCTTTC